>OMLP01020094.1:12711-37932 GCA_900302685.1 Spondyliosoma cantharus
GCGCAGCCCAAAAGAGCGACGTGGGCCCGCCCTCCGGTAGGCTCACCACACACAGGAGGGTTCAGAAGGGGCTGGTGCTATGTGATTTGGGTGGCGGTCGTGGGCGGGGGCCCAGACGACCCAATCCCCGGACGGTGACTCTGGCCACGGGGACATGGAATGTCACCTTGCTGGGGGGGAAAAGAGCCTGAGCTAGTGTGGGAGGTTGAGCGGTACCAGCTAGAGCTAGTTGGGCTCACCTCCACGTACAGTCTGGGCTCTGGAACCCAACTCCTTGATAGAGGCTGGACTCTCTTCTACTCTGGAGTTGCCCAAGGTGAGAGGCGACGAGCTGGTGTGGGCTTGCTTATAGCTCCCCATCTCAACCGCCATGTGAGTGAGTTCTCCCCGGTGAACGAAGGGGTCGTCTCCCTGCCCCTTCGGGTCGGGGATAGGATATTCCAACTATCGGGGGATCACACTCCTCAGCCTCCCTGGGAAAGTCTATTCCAGGGTATTGGAGAGGAGAATTCGGCCAATAGTCGAACCTCGGATTCAGGAGGAACAATGCAGTTTTTGTCCTGGCCGTGGAACACTGGACCAGCTCTATACCCTCCGCAGGGTGCTCAAGGGTTCATGGGAGTTTGCCCAACCGGTCCACATGAGCTTTGTGGACTTGGAGAAGGCATTAGACCGTGGCATTCTGTGGGAGGTGCTTCAGGAGTATGGGGTCGGAGGCCCTCTGCTAAGGGCTGTTCGGTCCCTGTACAACCAGAGCAGGAGCCTGGTTCGCATTGCCGGCATTAAGTCAGACCTGTTCCAGGTGCATGTTGGACTCCGGCAGGGCTGCCCTTTGTCACCGGTTCTGTTCATTATTTTTATGGATAGAATTTTTTAGACGCAGCGAGGGGCCGGAGGGGTTCTGGTTCGGGAGCCACTGGATTTCATCCCTGCTTTTCGCAGATGATGTTGTCTTGTTGGCTCCTTCGAGCCAGGACCTCCAGCATGTCCTGGGGCGGTTTGCAGCCTTGTGTGAAGCAGCTGGGATGAGAATCAGCACCTCCAAGTCCGAGGTCAAGGTTCTCGACCGGAAAAAGGTGGCTTGCTCCCTAACCCTCAAGTGGAGGAGTCCAAGTACCTTGGGGTCTTGTTCACGAGTTAGGGAAGGATGGAGCACGAGATTGACAGGTGGATCGGGACAGCAGCCGCGTAATGCAGTCGTTGTATTGGTCTATCATGGTGAAGAAACGGCTGAGCCGAAAGGCGAAGCTCTCGATTTATCGGTCAATCTACGTTCCTACCCTCACCTATGGTCATGAACTTTGGGTCGTGATCGAAAGAATAAGATCCTGGATACAATCAGCCAAAATGAGTTTCCTCCACAGGGTGGTGGGGCGCACCCTTAGAGATAAGGTGAGGAGCTCTGTCACCCAGGAGGAGCTCGGAGTAGAGCCGCTGCTCCTCCACATCGAGAGGAGCCAGCTGAGGTGGCTCGGGCATCTGTATCGGATGCCCCCTGGACGCCTTCCTCGGGAGGTGTTCCTGGCATGCCCCGAGACCCCGAGGAAGACCCAGGACACACTGGAGTGACTATGTCACTCGGCTGGCCTGGGAACGCCTTGGGATCCTCCCGGAAGAGCTAGGGGAAGTGTCCAGGGAGAGGGAAGTCTGGGTGTCCCTGCTCAGACAGCTGCCCTCGTGACCCAGCCCCGGATAAATGGAAGAAGATGGATGGATGGATGATTGGATGGATGATTGAATGAATGATTGTATATAACAAAAAAAAACAAACCACATTGTGGTTTAGACTGGGTTTCATGAGATATTTCAGACAACAGAGGGTGCACACTACTTAATGCTTCTTTGAAAATATATTGCCCTAATGTGTGTTGTTTCTGTCTCAAGACCGAAGAAGGGCTTGAGCCCCAAATGTCAAACATTGAGGTAATAAATGTTCATGTGAGCGTTGATTCAGTTTTTGTATTTTTGACTTTTGCTTTTTGAATTAAATATCCTCATTTCACTGCCTTATTAACTGCACATTTCAGTGATAGAAATATTTCAAAGCTGGCAAAAAATGGAAAACAGAGCTCATCTTTACTGATGCACCAGAGTAGATTTTGTGTATTGCTAATGTTTCACAGTTCTAAGTCACTCAGTTAAACATGTTTATTTTATCCTTTGTACACTTGAGGAAAGCTGCCAAGTTCGATTCTCTTAAAATGTTACATTGTGTTTTGGCGCTTGATTTATTTGTGTTCATGTTGTTTTGTTTTTTTTATACTTGTCACAGTATATCATTTTGTAAGTAATTATTTTTTTCCTGAACTACTTTATTCAAATTTCAAATATAACTACATAGTTCCTTTTAGGACAGCATTCTTGGAAAACCTGATCAACGTAGCCTTTAGCTGATAATAGTGGCAAAAAACAAACAGAGTGTGATCCGTTGCTGTGGTTACTGAAGACTCACTTGAGTGTGAGGTTGCTATGAGGACAGGAGCACAGGTTCTGGGCGTGGTACAGACAAACCATCTTGCCAGGACTGCAGGCACAGGTGATACCAGACAGGTAGCAGGTGGTCCGACACTTACAGCACTGCTGCTCCTCGTCTGGGAGCAACTCATAATCAACTTGTCGAGATTGCACCACACCCTGGGGATCCAAATTTACAGTCATTAGAGCTTCAGAGGAGACAGAAGGAGGAAATAAGACAGATAGACAGCAGAGAAATAAATCTGATCCAAATCTTCCATTATGATAAATGGCTTCAAATGTTCCAAGTTGTCTCTAATTGATCCCTGATGACACATCATTAAGGGTGTAACAGGTTTTCTATCACTGCCTCACAGGTGCTAATAAACAAAATGAAAAAAATAATGGCAGTCAGACCTCAAATTCTAACAATGTGCATTAATAAAATGTGTTTTGTTGCAAGACTTACTCCTATATCAAAGCATATGAGAGAACAATTTGCACTTTACTTTCTGGATGTCTGTTATATGTGCTGAAATACTAAAACTACCTTGTATCCTGCATTCTTGAACTTTGTACATCTACTGAATTAATGAAAAAAAATGTATTTAAAAGAAAAAAAAAAAAAACAGAGATCCTAGTCACCATCTTGGTGATCTTCTCTCTTAGAACTTGTTCTTCGTCAACCATGATGTCCATCTCCTTCTGCACTGTTGCGACCAGTTCGACATCCATCGTGTCCACTTTAGCGGCGATGTTGCAAACCATCTCGTCATGGGAGAAGACACAGTATCTGCTTAGATCGCGATAGTGTGACACACACTGGCGGCCAATGGGCATCTGTTAGAAAAAATACAGTCGTGTTTGAGTTAAAGGTGCTACATGTAACAATCTGTAGCAATATACATGTGTTAATGACATTTTCATTGAGCGGAAAGTAAAGTGACATGAAAAATGTGACCTTCCCCGTCTCTCTATGTTAACTATACAAGCATGTGGACAATTAGTTCAAGTTGTTAGCTGCTGGACTGTGGATTTCTATGTGAAGGACTCAGGTCGAATTTTATACAACAGTCTAAAGGATGTGACTTTATGCACATTGAAATGCCTCAGTGGCTTTCCTCACTCTGCGAATACAAAGCAACAGTAGCCCATATTAGTTTACAAGACGGGCCTTGCCAACGGCTTTCAGCACAAGACAGAAGTTACAGAGCCCCTTGCAAAAGGGCAATGGACAAGTAGGAACTGATGAGTCAGAAAATGCATAATTGTAACAACAGGCCTCTTTCTAACATATTTTTCTGTGTTAAGGGTCTTTAACAATGTTTTGATTCCTGGTTTATAAATCATGTCTGGCTGCACCTCAGCATGAAAGGCACTTTACACATCAAGTTATTATATTAGGAGATTTTTACTCATTTGTTTTCTACCAATTATTTTTGGCATACTTAAAATGTTACTGCTGGAGTAAAACATCTAATCTATCAAATCTACAGGCATGAACAGATATGTGAACACCATGACCATGATTCCGCAGCAAAATCTTTATTGAAAAAGGTACTACATTGGAGCCAACACAAGTATAATAATAATTTTGTGCGATTAGAGAGTGATAACAGATCTTTTTACCCAGTCCATGGTGCAGAAGTTAACAGCTTCAGCAAAGTTGAAACCCTGGTTGAATCCACTGTGGTAAGCTCTTGGGAAAGTGATGACGAACTCGCCTGCACATTGGTTGGTGCGATAGATCTATGAGACACATTAGTAAGAAAGAAGGACAAATTACAAAACTGTACATGTTTGAAAGTTCACAATTTTACAATCAACGTTTATTGTAAAGATGGACTGACAACCAGTTCTGTTGTCTTGTTTGTTTTCATCACAAATTCGTATTAAGATTTATTATGTAAATCACATTTAAAATGTACTCAAAAAGTGTAAGAAGTGCTGATGATTGATGATGAAGATTTGCTGATGCCAGAAGAGCAGAGTATATGATTAATATCTGCTGCCAAACTTTCTGTGCAAATGTGATCTGTGATATTTACATGCAAGGAATTCTCTTGTGGACTCGGTGGATTGAGATCCAGCTGTCAGACATTTAAACATGAAGATTAATAGTAAGCAGGTTACCGGGACGCCGTTGTTCATCAGCGTGTTGGGATTCATGATGGTGACCAGCTGGTGAAGGAGGTCTGGCTGGGACTCAAACAGCTCCGGTGCCAGATTCTTCATGACCGACTCAAGGTGCTCTGCAGCGTAACCAGGGGCACCATACCACGTCTTTGGCTCCCCCCTGCACATATGGCCAAAACTGTTACTGAGAAACACTGAACAAACATCAAAATGTTCCTCTTGTAAGAAAGTCAGACTTTAGTTTAGAAAGGGCAATCTACCAGTGAAGGTAGTTAATGGAGTAGCTCCAGTGGTCTTCAATGTGCCAGCAGAAGGAGGAGAAGCACATGCCAACATACAGCCAGGGTAACTTCATCCCACAGATGTCAGCTGTAACGTGAGTCAGCACCGAGGAGTCCAGCACTGGCATGTTGTTCAGGTTCCAGCCGCTGCTTAGGTAATGCTGCGGGTCACAGACAGGTCTCAACACTCCACTTCTTACTCAAATACAGCTCCGACCAGGTGGCATTACAGTGGCCCTCACTGGGAAAACTAATCAGAACATACAGTAATACCAGTGTTGTTCATTTTCCCAAATTTTTCCAAAGTGTTGTTGGGATATTGGCATTTTCAACTTCAATACAAATACCTTGAAAAATATCAATATCAATACATGATACTATGTTTGTTACCACAGGGAAAAAATACAGTAGATTGAGATATTTATTTTTTTATTAAAAGATAAACAAAACAAAGCTTGTGTACTGTTTGTTAAGAGCATCAGCATCTCAGTTTACTTCTTGAGGAGTTGTTGCTACATAGGCACTGCATGTGTCAATTCCCTGTCAGAGGAAAATTGGTATTGAAACTGTTTTAAATATTCAAATTCTATATTATAGGTATAGATCATTCTTTTAGACTGAACTTAACCTTTAAGGACATATTCAAGAATGTTAAAAATCTAACATCTTTTTTTTTTTTTTTTTTTTTTTTTTTTTTTTAATTTTAAAGCCGTTTCTGCTTTGGTGATCATTGTTAATGAGGTATTGTGGTTGGGCATATTTTTATTTTATAACACAGACAGATCAATCTTTGAAGGTTGTGGAGGAAAATGACCCTATAACCACTTATTTTTCCTCAGAATGAGACAGAGAGACATATTTTTGGTTCAAGGTCAGTCAATTTAGTCAAAGATGGAATTTAATTTATTCTTAACGGAAATGTCTGCAGCAGTTACAGTACAAGGTAGCATAACACATCAATGAGATTCAAATCCTAAATATACATTATTAAAAGTAAATAGTGTGCATATTTTAGATATGCACTTTGACCGTAGACAAACATTATTAATCATCCCCATAACAGCCGACAGATGTACCTCATCCTCAGGAGAGACTTCAAAATGGCTGTTCCTCACAGGGAAACCACTCCCAAACTCCTTGGAGGCGATGTCTGCTCCGTACTCCACAGTGACATCCTCCTCAATGGTGCTGACAAGGCGCCAGAACTCCTTCTCCACGAGCTCAGTGGGAACCATCTAAAACACACAGGAGGACGATTGTTTGATGACAAATTGATTCAGATTATTTCAGTGTTTCTATTAACATGTCAGAAAGCATCTGCAGGGACTCATGAAAAGAACAACATCATTTTCAGGAACTTTTCTCAATGATTAAATATTTTGTGTGTTTGATAGTTTGATAAAAAGAAAAACAGACATTATTCATGTTAGCATCCCCAGTATCTGTATCACCATGGCTCATCTCTTTATGCGTATAATTGTGCATATTTTGGATAAACCTTCATGCACATGACAGAGACAGAGCAACTTTTTTCCATAGATTTCCAACTCATTGACCCAATATTGGTAAACAGTGATAGATAACCCACCATATTTGAACCAGTGATGGAGATGAGTTGCATTACCACCAAGAACATGTTGACTACTTGGATGTCAGACTTACATGAACTGGCATGTTGAAATAATCAGACTTGAAGGAATCGGCCATGTCTCCAAACGCTTGGAGGGTGTAGCTCCTGCTGGCCTGCTCAAAGCCAAAAGCAACAGCAGGTTTGCCGCATTCCTGTAAAAAAGAATATGCAATATGAAATTCAGAAAACCACTTTGAGTTGTGTTACATTTTTAGATAGATATCTGACAGATGATTACACTCCGGTTCCCAATTATGAGCTTTTCTGGCAGGATGTAGCTCCCTGAGGGTGGACGGTTTGCATCTCACCTGAGCCAGGCACTTGGGACACCTCCAGTCGCCTTTGGGAACATCATGAAGGGGAGGGATCAGACAGAAGATGTGATAGCTGTCGTCACAGCCGTCACACAACAGCAGGCGGTCCTCAGCAGTCCCACTGCCACATACCAGGCACATGTACTGATCAACCTGACGAGACAGAACAACTGTAAGTGCTGCCTTTGTCTGTGATGTGCAAACTACATCAACATGAAAAAAACTATTTTCATCTGCACCATATTAAAACAATAGTGATGTCAGCTTAAATTTTAACACCAAACGAACAACCAATCTACTTACTTTACTCGTAGGAGGTTTATTTATCTTGTTTAATACAGTTTCTTCATAAATTGTTGGAATCTCATGTTCAATGGGCTCCTTCTTCACCTCAGTGATTGCCATCCTCACTAAAAGATATGCAAGAAGATTCAATGGAAACTTTAAAATCCTCCAGTAATGTCAATAATTTTAAGCAACACAATCCCCTTTCCTTTGTTTGGTGCTTACCAGGTTCTGGTTTGGCAGAATAAGTTCCCATCCTCCTCCTGAGATTGGGTCGATTCTCACAAATTTCCCCAGGTTCAGATTTAACATAGCCTCTCTGTTGGAGTCACAGCGAGTGAGACAAGTGAGAACAAAACAGATGAGACAATGTTGGGAAATATATGTAGCCCGACTCTTAAATGCAAAATGGCCACAGTCACAATACAGATAACCATCAGCGGGTCTCTTCTGTGATATCATTCCTATGTTCCATGTGTGTGGATTGCATATATACTTAAACGTCCAGCTTTACGAAAAAACATTAGCATAAAATACAGAAAATGAATAAAACATGGGACAAGTGACAATGTCAGAGAACAGAGGGAGAGACCAGACTCACTTCTGATCTCATTCGTTTCGCTCTGCGAGCGATGCTGCAGGTCTCCTGGGGCTGGACAGACTGACGCTGCGGCAGGTCGTGAGGGGTGTACTCCTTATCTTTAGTGTCATTGGTCAAGGTGGCCTTCTGCAAAGAGAAATAGGCAAATGTGATCAATGTGACTAAAAACAAGTTTTTCGTTTTTAACCTACATTGAAGCCAAATGAAGAAAACAAAACACACTTTCTCAAACAATATCAGACCAAATAAAAACTGTGTCAGCTTTATGATGAGACAATAGACAACAAAAGGACCAAACAGAAGATGTTGATATGATGTACAAACAAAGCCTTTTCCGAGGGCAAAATATTTTCAGATTATTCAGGTATCTGAATATGCCCATATAAGGAGACTGAATTTATGAGATCTAGCCTCTAATGGCTGACATCTTAGACAATATCACACAAACTTGTTGGGCAAGATGTAATAAAATACAAGAGCCTTCCTTTAGGACAACCTCTCCACACATTGTCATAATGAATCTTTGAGTGAATCTTTCAAAAGATGTTGATCGACTGTACTGTGGTTTTTGATGCTTTTTTGATTGCATTAATGGAATAGTTTTGTGTTCAACCCCTGAAAATAGTGGTACTAACAGCCCAAATTAAACAAACTGGCTGTCTTTTAATAGCTGTGTCTTGCTGCTTCATCAGCACAGCAGACAACTGTGACTAAGATGCCTCATTAAGAGACTAAACAGTCAATATCTGGCACGGAGACTTTTTTCAGTACCAAATTAAGACTACTGTCAAAGCCCCACTTTAAAATAAAGATTTTCCAAAATTACAATACTCAGCTATCATAACAACACAGTGTGTATTGGCCTGGTAGAAAATGAGTTCTATTCAGTGCCTTTCAGTTTATAATAATAAACTGTGTAGCTTCCAAATGGCCCTTAAAAAGACTATAAACTCTTCCAATAAACATCCACTCAACTGTGAAAGAAAAGTCTATCTACTGCTGTCAACTGAGAAAAGAAAACATAAGCGATTTGACGTACAGGCAGATTGTCTCCAGTCTGGAACAAGTTATATGGGTAGAGGATCCTCTCATAGTGTGCCCGCAGATGGGAGCCAATAGCTTTGCCTGGAGCAAAGCCCATCTTGACAGAGATCTTCGTCCAGCGCCGCTCCCTGCAGACTGCATCGAAGCCTCCTTCTTCATTCACCAGCTTGGAAAGACAGAAATGATATACTCAGAAGGCTGTTTTATATCCATACATGAATAAATATTTCATTGTGAATACACATGGATAAATAGTGATCTCTAGCGAGTCCTGATTTCACACCCAGCCCACACTTACCTTATTCAGCTGGTAAAGATCCAAAATCTTTCTTTCCACGTGAGGGATTTTCAGAGTGCATCCTTGAAGCTCCCAGAATTTCGCTATTTGATCCAGGAAGTTGAGCTTAACTCTGGTCTGAGCCTAAATGCACAATAAAATGAAAGTTATAGTTTTGAATTAAACAACTAATTGGTTATTCTTTATCATGACTACAGTTCAAAAGTAGAGAAAAATCTAATTAACTGTGACCATTTTAGAGAAACTTATTGAAGTAGTCTTATCTTGAAACACGCTTTTCTTGACTTACTGTAGTCACACCTAACATAATTTGAGGCTGAAAGACAGATCTCACCGCAAATCTGACAACTAAACAGCTTCAAAGGGATTTATCAGATATTTGATGCACTTTTTAGATGGTAATTGATTTTGAAAAATGGATGAAGATGCAAAAAATGTAACAAGAACTTCTTGCAGCATAAAATCATCAATTGACTCATCAAATACCCCATATGCACATACACTGAAATGTATGTGTCTAAACATGATAAATGAATGTACCTCCAACTCATTAAGTCTTTGTATCCGTGGTGTGAATTTCAGTCTGTCAACATCACAGGCAAATGGTGGCTGCCAGTCCTGAGAGAATTAAAACAAAAACATTTTATTAAGCAACTTCCCTCCATATCTTTGATGATCACACTGACACAGATGCCTTTGAAACCAAATGTACATGATGTACAACAAGGTCCCATGAGAATGATGGGTACTTTAAGTAAAACCTTTCAAAACAAGCCTCCTTCGAGGATAAGGCTGGCTTCATGGAAGATTTCTGTGAACAAATCCCATGAAAACATCAAAACCAACAATGTGTCATATCGGTCTCTCATTATTTTCAGGCGTCCACAGCATGACTTGCAGGTCCAAGACATTTGATCCTATTGAAGACTTACATCTTGACAAAAAACAGGTCATGCATATGGATTTTCATTTTCAAAAAAACTGCAACTTGCAATGCAATTTTTAGCAAATGTTACTTAAACAGAGTACATTATTTAGTTTTGGTTGTGAACCTATTTCAGCTTCAGATTTTGTGCTCTAGTGGGCCTGTATAGCTGCAGGACTGAATGTGAGATTGACCTTAAATAAACTATTTCTTGGAATCAATAATTAAATCATTCAGAGCTCTCTTTTTAATACAGTTTGGAATATAATTCAATTGAGTTCTTGATGACAAATTAACAGGAAAATACCTGCTGCTTTCTTGTTCCTTCAGTGTGATATTTTATAATTCAACCTCTGATCCTCTTTGCAAGCATGTTGCAGGCATTAAGGAGTGAAAATCTAAAACTAAGGCAGTCTGAATATCCAGTACACTGCAGTTCTTCTCGTAAGCCAACAGACCGTTATTAAATGCAGACCTACAGGAAGTCACAGTGTGTGCAAACATGCAAAGATGCTGTGCACAGGGAATCAGGTTGGTCAATACTGGTGATCGAATACATGATTTTGTAGTATCAATGTCTATACGTTGTGCATGCACAAAGCTACATGGTAAACAACCAGACTTACAGATTTATATTCAACTGCATGGCAGTGTGAGGGATGATCTCATGTGATGTTTTTTTGTTTCCACAAAACACACAAAAATCCCACACTGCTGCCCGTTTCCGTGCTAACGAGTAAATTACACCAACTGTGTCACTAACAGGCGAAATGATCAAAACGTCTGATATTAATGCACTTGCACACTCCTTTGAAAACAACCCAACTGTACTCATGCTAGACCACACAACTTCCTGCAAGCCTAGAGAAAATGGAGGCAGGTTGAAGCTCAAGAGTCAGCAAGATAATCTGAGTTTAACATCAATAAATGTGTGACACCACACTCCTGCTAATTTGCCATGAGTGAGAATGTTTACAAATGAGAGAAACTTGTGAAAATGTGCCCTTGAGTGTGATAGAAAGTGTGCTATCATGAAGCCAATGATAATGGGAGACTGTCATAGACCCACATGGTTTTACTGTTACTTAGTAGCTAAAGAAATGTTAGCAGTAGAAACAAAACTCTCATTCCCAACATCCCAGAAACTAACACTGTTTCTGATGAGTGCAGAGACACAGCAATCTCCAAACTCTGAATAAACCTATAAACTCAGCCATGTCTCCTGACATTATCTG
Source organism: Spondyliosoma cantharus (assembly GCA_900302685.1). Taxonomy (NCBI): domain Eukaryota; kingdom Metazoa; phylum Chordata; class Actinopteri; order Spariformes; family Sparidae; genus Spondyliosoma; species Spondyliosoma cantharus. The sequence continues at coordinate 23,915 of OMLP01020094.1, forward strand.
TGTTTAAGCTTTCAGAAATAAGCTTAAGCAATATCTACGACTGGATTTTAAATATTGGAATACACATTTTCCATTTGATTTTAATAATGTATTGGTGCATTTTTCATTCACTCTTGGTACAGAGCTATTTGTGGAGATATATCAAGTTACTATTACATTGGTATTAAAACAAAATAAAGATCTAAATTGGTCTAAATGTTGCTTTTAAATCACAAAGTTCACATCTTGAAATGGGACTGTGCCAAACTAGCATGCAAGATGTGTAAACCAATCATGAGGCCCACCTCAACTGGGCCTGGAAATTAGGCTACATCTACAGTTCTAATCAAAACTTAAACTACCACAGTATTTTGCAAAAGGGTACACAAACATTATCATTCAATCTTGTTTTTAATTTAACTGATCACCTACTATGTGCTGGGTCAGTGTGGGATTACCACTAAACACATAAAATGTTACACACAAGATTTACTTGGTCTGGACAAGCTCTTTCTTCTTACTAGGATGGAAATGCTGGTCAGAGTACGGACAACAATAGCTGCATTAACACCACCTCATCATCCGTAGTTAAAACTGGATTAGACCCACAAATGTCCTGGCACAAAAGGAAAACAATCGTTTTGAAACATATGGAACTGCACTGGGTTTTTTGACCATCCTTCACACGCAAATCTGACCACAACAGTCAAGATTACAAGGGCAGTTTTGGTCAGAACAAGACCAGCCTTCTGCCAAATACAAAATGACAAATAGGATTGGTAAGAAGTAAACCACAGCCTTAAGATATCACTGGAAATCATTTGCATATGTGCTCCAGACATCTGCAGTCAAAATGTGACCCGTGTTAAACCATAGAGAAAAACTGCGCCCTGATCCAAAAAGAAAAAATAGAGAAAAAAGAAAAATAGAAAAGGAGATCTCAGGGCAAACCTGATCTGAAAAAAAAAAAGTAGGATGTTACATGTACACAGTGTGTACCTTCCGCATACAAGCCTCCAGGATGCCCAGTGCCGTCTTCTTATGCAAACACACAAAGCCAGTGTTAAGACTTAGAGATTTGCCTACGTAGGAATACACTCTCAAGAGCTGAGATTCACATTACCGAAGGATTTCGGTGTATTTGCTGGTTTGTTTGGCCCACACAACACCCTGGGGCCAAATATTTATCTGAATGTTAATAGGCAACTGTGCATGTCACAGGACTGCACACAATGGTGCTAACACAGTGCTGGACAAATGGAGGCGTTAGACTTAAAAACAAAAAAAACCCAAAAACAACAACAACAACACAATCAGTTTTATATTTAGACATCATAATATACAATAAAGGCGGGCATTGTTTTTTAACTTAAGGCCACCATATCCTTCAGAATTATGCTGTATTTTAAATGGTAGTCATAAAGATGGCAATAAATATGAACGACTCGCAGTGAGATCTTGAAACTATTCAGGCTGGAGAGCAGAACTGTGCCTCTCAAGTATTTCTAAATGATAAAAATCTCTTTAGACTACCAACAGGACGGCCATCAGTTCCTTGTACGATGCCATTTGAGGACAGATCAGCACTGTCCTCTATTGTTTACATGAGCTGGGCATATTCGGCCATGCCCTTTAAATGTAGCTTTCTTTTCTGGACAAGCAGTCCCCCACCCACCCTTTTTTGGATTATATCTCAGCCCATTCAGCTCTCTCCGCCTTGTTAAACCAAACAAAATGTGCTTTTACAGCTTCCTTATTTCTACTAAAAATGTTATCTGTTATACAGATCAGAGAAAACAATTTACATCCAGGACCTTATTGCTTTTTAAACTGACACACTGAAGACTGCAAGAAAGACCAGTCATGATATTATCATTTAGTCAAGCTGCCCTTTATCTAATTTGCGTGTAAGCTTGGGCACACCCTTGAATAAAAAAAAAAAAAAGGTATTTTGGCCTCTCCCATCATAAAATATCAGAAATTAGGTAATCAATTCGGAGGAGAAAATCTAAATATTTCATCTAATTTCCATTTTGTAAGACTTCCTCTCTCTTGTGGAGGTGTGGATTATGGAAGAATAATCATCCAATTAGAAAAAGAGAATATTATGTAAGACGTCCGAGAGTCATAATAACGACATAAACGTTACAAAGCAAGTGCATAACACTTAGCTAACAAACCAACGTTGTTAACAATTTGTTAACGATGGCACAGAAGTGGGTTTTAGGCGTAAACATGATAAAAGTGTGTTAAAAACTGAGTGTCCGTGCAGCTCGGTGTTAAAGCGACCCTTCTCTCCATAAACAGTTGGTCACCGAGCACGTACGTAACGTTTCCCAGCGTTAGATATCGGACAACTGCAGCTTTAAAACGGGCCTGATTCACGCTAGCTGGACAAATCCGACAAAGTTAGCCTATACATTCATCCGAGTGTTTGAAAAATAAGTGGTCAATTCACTAGTTTGAATCTTGGAGAGCCATTTCCGTGCGCCCAGTCCAGGAAGCGTTTCATTCTGCGCTAACGTAAACACTTTCCATTATTTGCATACAGGCAAACTTCAGCGTTTGAATTATTTTTAGAAATCATGCCCTGTAGACTGACTGTTGGGAGAAAACACACATCTGTCCGTGTGGTGGTTAAAAACTTCATAAAGACACAGATTTTTTTCTCCCCCTTGGTAGTCTGAGAGTACCTCACTATCGTTGTAGCTAAACACAACACACTCCGAGCTCAGGCTAGCTGACAATTCAACTCAGGAGCCGCAATCCGCCATGTTGAAACCTGTCTAAAAACACAACTTTGCCTGCTAAATTATCAAGAGCAGCTTGAGGCCAGCACAACACGCAGAATAACCTCGAATACACGTAAACATAAATAAATAAACACATGTAGTAATACTCACAGGCGGCGGTCGGACCTTGCAGATGCCAGTTTTCTCTGCAATGGGTCGGATTTTGTTGATGTACGCAAAAGGGTCGGCAAATTCCTCCCAGCTGGGCTCAAAAACAGGGCACTCCGGAGGGGGAATGAACTCATTCAGCTGAGGTTGAGTCATCGTTGCATCTTCGTTATGACTGCAGCTGAAATATATCTGAAGGGGCTTCCTCACGCCAAATATGCTCGCTATGGATTTCTGTCTATCAGTTCATGTCCACTCTCCACTCATTGAACTCAAAGACGAATTATCTAGTTGGGAGACGAGAGGGTGACAGCCAGGGACCGTGCACCTCCGCCTCGGAAAGTAGACACGCACGGATTATGTAGGCTACAGCCATTTCTGTGGCTGTATCTCACAATTGAGGTTTTATTTCACGCGCTAATATTGCCTGCTTGTTACTAAACCGATACAGCTCGAAAAGCGCGTGTTTATGTCAGTTTAAATGAGTTATCCGCTTAAAGGACTGTGTTTGGACTTAAACGTATTTTAAATCTACTTTAATGCCGCCTTAGATAAACTACACCAGAGTTTTCTTTCACATGGTCCACACTTTTGTGAGCACGATACTCTTTAGTTACGAATTATTTAGTTTATTGATTCCGTGGTTTCCTCACAGATGATCGCTCCCCTTGTTGGGCGAGTTTGATTTGCTCACCGTCTTAGCGCGCTGGTGTACAGAGATCAGTCTGTTTACAAATGAAGAGATAAAGCTCTTCTTTGCCCCACCCGGCTTAACGGAAAGAATAGCCGTAACGGCCGGTACGTTGGGTTTTCTAATCGAACACACCCACTAGATCGTTGCGCGCTGACCGGCCCTTCGTTTTTAAATGGTCTAGAGGAGCTCGTTGATTGGTAGAGACTACAGTCATATGTTGATAGTTCAGCTGTTTATGTTTTAATAATAAACATTAATTAGGTAATTTGTTCTACACTAACTCCCTAACGCCCCTAGCATTAAATACAACATAATAATTCAATAATTAATACTACACTTTGAAAATGTCCAATAGTTTTAATTGTTGAATCATGTTGTTTTGATTGTTTAACCATGTAGTTTATATAATAGTACGAACTGTATGGAAAAAACATACTATTTAAAAAAACACACACAAATTACAGGTGTAACCATTTGACTGAAAAAGGCTTTTACTAAGGTTCGTTTGTGCCACAAATGTTTAGATGTACAGGATTCTATAGCGTATATTACTGTTGTTTTTACAACTTCAGTTGTTAAAGTTGTGGCTGTGTCATATCTGTTGACATCTGTCTATTTCGGCTAATGACATTAGATAATGTAAGTAATGTAAGTTAATATTGTCTCTGATACATAACCAATCACATAATCTTAAACTACATTTATGTATGGAAGTATGATAGAGGTTAAACGCCATACAAAAGTTATATACATCACTTTTTAACTGGAAGGGAAAGCTTCCATTTTGACTAAGAGCTGACCCCTTCTAATATGTGAGTTGAACAGATTATAAAGCACTTTGAAGTAAATTTGTGACATTGGGAAATAAATTATAAATAAAGTTGACTGAAGTGAGAGTTAGCAAATTCAGTGAAATCTCAGAGATGTCTTCAGTTACATGAGTATGATCAGAATCAGAAATTCTTTAATGTCCCGCAGACAGGGAAATTTGTTTGTCAATGTAGCAAGTTATCTGTGTCACTCTGTGTGTGAGACTTATTTGAATGTCAGTGCTCTCCGTTTCATCTGAACTTCCCGTTGGTGAATTTTGAACAGTGCACTTTAACGGTCACACATCACAGGTGTCTCTCAAAATCAGCTGCACATACTTAAAAGTGCTCAAGATCACTGTAACAAAAAACCTTTGATCACCACAAACTTTCTGCTCTGTTGTCTTAAGTGTTTGGTCTTGTGTATTGAGTAATTTTTTTTAATACATTTTATCAGCTTGGACATAATTTTATATCTTCTTTGCATAGCCAGCACACGTCTGTTACTGTGCAACCTAAATAATGCATAGCTTCAATAATCAATACCAATTAAATCTCATAATGTATATGTAGCTTTAAAGCCTTCTATAGTACTTCATGAAAAAATGATGCACATTCATACAACTGCTGTAATTCAACATATGGTTTCTAATGCCTTTAAAAAAAAAAAAAAAGTATTCTAACAGTACTCTAAATTCATAATGGTTGCTACACTTGAGAACTCACAAAGGGAAGCAAACAGCTCCACCACCATCATTCACAGTGTAGTCAACCAGAACCACCCCTGACACTGATTTGGTGGGGGCAGGACTTGGGTTAACAGGTGCACAGCACTCTCACACTGACAATGAACTCATTACAAATAAGAAACATGTGTCAAATACTGAAATTACGACACCTAGTGGCAAACAGTAGACCTACACTTTGAAATGATGAATGTGTGGAAGTTTTGAAATGGCTGGATTGCCCAAGTTACAACCTTCCTCCTTCTCTTTATTCACAAGGAGTATTTCTTCAGTCATTATCTTCCGGCTATGATGCTCAATGTAAATAACAAGGTATGCACTCCCTGTATCTGGGCACACCCACACAAGGTTTTAGGACTGCAACAAATTACGATTCGCATGATTTAATTATCTATGTTTTCAGAGAATCGTTTGTGTAAAAATGATCACCCCCATCACAAAATCTTCAAAGTGATCTTGGCTGGATTATTATTTTTTAAAATTTAAAATTATTTTTAAAAAACAACAAAGAAAAATAGCAAATGCCTTTCTATTTACGCAACAATTGACTTTAGAGATGAATCAATTATCAAAACCATTTACTATAAAGCAGTTAATCTGATCAACTACTCAACTATTTTAGAAATTAAAAGCACTAACTTGTGTTAGGATGGACTTGACACATAGTTTACATCAGGACAGAACTTTAAACTGACAGAAACTGATATGAGTATCTTAAAAAACACTGTGGCTGCTCTTAAATATCCATACTATGAGACTATTTAGTATGCCAGCACAAAAAAAAAAAAGCTTTTCTGGCTATACTGACCCATAATCTTTTGCAAAGCGAAAGAAAAGTCACCCGACTGAGCCACAGAGAGGTAACAGCTCATTGGATGGTTCCAAACTGCATACTTTTTTGCAGTGGACAATGAATCTGTAAGAGTCAAAGTTCAAGGCGAAATGTTGAAAGTTGTACATCCAAGTAAAATGCATACTGTATGCTAACTAAAAGTAACAAGAAAAAGTATGTGACTCGGAATGCAGTTTGACACAGAGGAAATTACATCACATTATTCAGGAAACAGCTGCAGGATGGCACGCAATATCAACTTCCCCAAAAACATCTTTATTAGAACAGGATGGGCATACTTTTGTCAGTGTGATACGGGAGAATGAAAGCGACACTGTCCTGTTATTATGAACAATGTACACATATCAGTACAGTATATGTAAGTGTGTGATGGATAAGGTGGTGGTCAACTCTGAGTGTAAATCCATGAAAAGATGCATAGCCTTCCAACACGTTTTTTTTAAAGTTCTTGTGGGCTCACATATGCATTTAGATTATGCATGATTCACCCTTTCCACTGCGACATAGAAACTTTTCTTGTCATCCAAACAGTGCCAGCCAATTGGTCCAATCTCACAATCTGCACAGATGAGATACTTGATATTCCCAACGTCCTTAGTGAAGCCCACATTCTCAAAAGTGTACATGTCATCCACAAACCAGTGGGCGGTCAGAGTGTCCCCATCCACTGAGCCCTCTGTGCTGCTGAGGCCGCTCTTTTTCCGCATGGATGGTAGGAACAGCTGGTGGGAGAAAAAAACAGCCTTAGAAAACATAACAAACACTTGTGAAGGAACTCAGAATTAGTAATGCAATAGGGGCTTTGGACTTAGTAGATGAATGAAATGGCTCCCATGTTTTTAAGTCTAGTTGGGATGTCCGTCTCAGAATATAGTTAGAACTTGCTGGAACAAAGACTCATGAAAGTCTGCCTATTTAACTTGATCTCTTTGGTCATATGGCACCAATCTCCATCATATTTCTTTGACATTTGTCCATTGAGATTTCATTAGGCATATGAATAAATAAGTAATCCAACAGTCTGCCTGCTGATTTAAGAATAATACAACGGGTTGTTGCTCTCATATATATGTGTGTGAGACTGTGTGTTGCATATGAGCTAGTATGTGAGCTTTTCAGATCCATTACTTGATTAAAAGTGACAATACCACAATGTAAAACATATCCATTACAAGTAATAATCATGCATTTAAAATGTTACTTATATAAGAGATCATAAGTATTATTTGCAAAGTGTAGTTTAAGGATCAAATGTACAATTACACAATGCACCAACACTGCCTATGTGAGTCCCATACTATACAATATGTAAGTAGTATTTTACTGTTGTAGTCGATTGAGGTGAAGATATTAACTACTTCATATGCTGTTGAATAAACCACTTTACCTAAAAGGTGGACTATGAAACTTTTAAAAATAGGTCTTGGCACAAGGAATAGCAGCCTGCACGACCAAACATGAGTTTTAAATCTGTTTTAAAGACACATGTTTACTACATTTGAGTTTGTAAACATATCAGCTTGTATCTGGATACAGGGCTGGGTAAGAACAAAAAAGGGCATATTGCCCATCAGGACATTACTAGAACTGATGTATGACAAGTTTTGAATGTATAATGCTTGTATAGAAAGTAGTAACCACAGCTGGCAAATAAATCTAGTGGAGTAAAAGTGACATTTTTCCTATTATTAATAGTGGAGTATAAACAGAACAATGTACAAATACTCAAGTTATGGGGAGCATGCGTGGGATGTTCACACCGCCCTATGTTCACACATTTCCACAATTTTTTTCAAAATTAGGCCCCATGTTCCCACATTTCCTTAGGGTTAGGGATTCACTGACCTAACCCTTAAATCAAAGGGAAATGTAGGAACGCAAGACCTAATTTTGAAAATGTCCTAGAAATGTGGGAACATAGGGCTGTGGGAACTAGGGCCTGATTTTAAGAAAAATCTGAGAAATGTGGGAACGTAGAGCTGACCCCAAGTTATGGACCTTAAACTTGGTGGACTTGAGAAAAATTTACATTTGCATCGCATCACTGGTTTCATTATACTGTAGAGCAACTGGGATGAAACTGTTGTATCCCAAAAGCCCACGGAAATGAGCCCACTGCCTCATGCCATACATCATACCTCTTTCTCTGCAAACACAGCCATCCCTGGGCAGAGCACCTTGGATCCGCAGCGCTGACACACGACAGACTTGCTGTTCTTGCCGTCGTCAGAAACCAGGTCGGACCGGTCCGTGCTTTCTTTGGACTGTTGATTGTTTTCCATCTCTAAACCTGACAAACAGAAAATCAACCCTGATGTACGTGCATGTAAAGCTTGGGCCAAAAGATCTATAACCAGTCAAACCGAACTAAACCCAGGCACAGTTATGAACCGTAGAGCTAACTATCTGATGTTACATTACAGTGATGTCTTAACGAGCAGAAAGATGGACACGCACAGAGTGAGTGCGCTGGAATAACGAACCGTCGGAACCTTTGTAGTGCGGAAGTCCGTGACAAAGAAACTCACTAATGTTTACATTTCTATCATCAATTAAACACAAACTATAGCAATATTTACGTCGAACCATGGTCTGAAAAGTGTATATTAAAAATAACCAGAATGAACGTTAAAACTATGACTCGTAAGCCCTGCCCCTTACATGTATGCTAACATCTATGCTAACACTGGTTTCACCTGACAGAAGATAATAAATAATCACATTACACAGTCATGAAAATGACATATACACATTTGAATACAATACAATAAGACGTACCTAACAGTTGAAGTAAAAACCAGGTTGAATAACTACTGTAAAATCGTTAGACAGACAGGCTAGATAAAGCTAGGCTAGCATACTAGTTGGTTGTGACGTTTACCAGCCTCTAAAAGCTTCCGTTCAGAAACATACAGCTGTCCCTTGTTCCGGAGTAGAGGTAAGCCAGGTATTTACGGTGTAACACACTCTAATTAGAAATTAAAACCTTTGAAAAGATGTTTAATAACCACACTGTTCGGTAGTGTGATTGACTCCAAAATAACAGTGACCATGCTTTTTGAACTGATAAGAGTTATACAGTATTGTGAATATTGGCAATACAAAGTTTACACTTGATGGTGGTCTAGACATACCATTGGGTTAAGACATTGTGGAAAGGTACTCAGAGGTTTTATTTGTTACTGCATGTTTTAGATGTTATGCCTCTATGTAAAAGAATACTCCACTCCAAGGAAGAAAAGGTCCTCCATTAATAAAAGTATTACCAGCAAACTGCACTAAAAAAGTTTGAATTGTAAGCCTGTTCATTATGCAGAATGACCCGTCAGTGTACTACCATTACATTATTAACTTTTCATCTTTATTTCTGGGAAATTCATCATTCCAACTGGATATACACTTGCTTTGAGCCTACCCAGGTGATTTATTAATCATACATTGACATAAAATCTTTCATGCTTTTTTTCCTTTTCTTTTTTTGAAGTGTAGGTCTTGGTTGTAATAGTTAGGACAGCAGCATCAGGGGAGGTTCTGTTAGGTCAATGGAGGAGACTGATTGCCAGGGACAGGATGACTCTAAGGAGGGCATTATGGGCTGCAAGGGCAGTCCGAAACAAACTCATACATCTACCTGTGTCCTGGCGAGAGACTGCTGATGTATATTTGGGGAAAACAAAGCCACACAGACAGTCACACATAATGAATATACAAAAAACATTTATTTACAGTATTTTGTAAGCCGTTGACATTTGTTATAGATCAAGTATGAACAAGTAAAACAATATATTCAATCTAAAAAAGCAGCGCTCTTTCATGATTCTTTTGGGAAGTCCCTGCCCGCCTCATATAGCATCTGGTAAATTTTAAATTTTACATCTGATTTATGCTTGGGCTTGATATTAGCCAGCATGTCCACAATCACTGCACCAAACCGAAAGTCTTCATTGTCCTGTCGCCTAAATTTCTGTCTCTCATCGTCCAGGTGGGCCAATCTTGTAAGAATGGCATCTGTGGTGTGTTTCTTCTTCTGATCTGAGGCACAAGAAGATCTTGAGGGTGAAGGACGAGCTGTTTCGTTATTGTCCATCTCACTGATCAAGTCCCTCATCTCTGCAGAAAAACTTTCGGAGTGTGTCTGGTTCCTCCCCCTCTTCTTCTTCTTAGTTGGAGGACGACTGGATGTCTCTAACAACAGAAACAAGAATGAGTTTAGTTTAACAGCAGTTACACAAAGCCAGGCTACATGAATAATACTGAGCATTAAAAGGTGGTAGTATAAGTATATTTACTTGCACAGTACTTACCAAAGTAATATTTTAACACCATAACCACCATTTTACAACATTGGAAGCTTTCCAGCAGCTGAACTACAATAAGTAGTAAAATCATCTCTACCCGCTTCAACACTGTGATGAACATATTAATGCATCAATAACACATTAATAGACACTATTCTGAAATGTGCCATTATGCACAATGTGTAAGTTTACTTCAGGTGCTGATGTAGCCTATATTTTGATACTAACACACAAATACTTTTTTGCTTACTAGTTTACTAGCTTACTTAGTACTTCTGAGCTCACCTGAGTCGTTGATCGACACATCAGTCTCATACACTCGAGGCTTCTCCTCGGTGTCGCTGTAGGGCGTCTCCGGGCTCCTCGAGGTGGAGTCGGTCTCCATGCTCCCGACCACAGCCACAGGGTTCCCCGAGCCACTCGAGCCCCAGACGGCCTCACACAAACTGAAATAGCACCATGTCGGCCGCTCGTTTCCACTCTGTTCAACGAGCTGGTGGTACTGTCTCTTCAGGGCTTTGAGTTTGTTGTTCACCTGCGCCTTTGCTCGGAATATCCCGCGTTCATGTAGCCGCTTCGTGATCTGGTCATACACGACCGAGTCTCGGGCTGTCCCGTGAATCTGACTGACAATTCCGGCGTCGGCCCTGACCGACAGAAGTTCACGAATCTCGTCGTCTCTCCAGTTGGTCGACATTTTCGTTGGCCCAGTCGAGTAAAACAGGCTCACTTGTTTTTGTTTTTTTCCCACCACTCACATGATAGAGACGTCACCAGCCCCATCACTTGTTAGCTGGGAATTATCCGGACCTGCTCCAGTCACATGTTGGCTCAATCGGATGTTAAGCGGACTGTGTACCAGGGAGCTGGCAGAGTAAAGTCCGTTTAAGATGGCCGGGTAAAGTCCAACTCATTCGGACATTTGTATTCATCCATAGTTTACGGTTCATCCTGATGGATAAGTTCAAGTTTGCAACTCTGTGAAAGGGAACATTATTATTGTTTCAAAGGATGGCGAAGGCATGTCCCGGCCCACTCTGCCTCTGATTGGCTTACTGTGACCAGTAACCAGTCGTAGTCCTCATGCCTAAATTTAACCAAAGAATGCGACGAGTACTAGCCAATCACAAGTAGAGCAGGCGGGTCATGACTAAGCCACCCTAGGAAAGACATTTTGGTCCCCTTTTTGTTCTCCACGTCTTGTTTCGACATGTAAAATACAATGCAGGCTTATCTTCTTTCCTAGTCATTGATGGAGATTATTATTCTCTTATACACAAGTATGTTCAGGCTATTATACAGTACTCAGAAGCAATTGTTTGGATTTATTGTTTAGGATTTGTGTAGACATTCTGCAGTTTGTTTATGTCATATATTGCATTTTGTATTTTTTTTTTGCATTGGTTGACAGTTGACATCTGTGAATTTTTTCAATAAAATATAAAACAAGCATGCATCAAGATCATGAGTCTGTTTCACTTGATAGTTTGCACAATTCACATTTGTGCAGAGCCCTAATGTATATAGGACTTGGCTACTGGCCATGTTTGATGCAAATATAGATCAGGATGCACAGTACATGATTGTGAAGCCTTGAATGTCGTCTGAGTGCTTTCTAATTATGTTTTATTCATAGTCTGGATAATCTTCCATTTTGATACAATTATATTATGTATCTTATTCTTGCCCTCAGTGATTTCCAACCAGCAGCTAATTACAGGAGATGAGGGAAATGATGAACCATATATATTATATGGTTAAAACATGCTAACTGTTGATTTCTTCACTTGAAACAATTCTGTATGAAGACAAGTGATAACCAGTTGACCATGATTCCTGTTGTCCTCACAGTTACTTACTGCTGACGTGACATCTGCAAATGTTATATGCTTACATTTTAAGGACTATATTAACTCTTGTGAGTGTAAATTGCTGTCAGCAGCCTCTTATAATGCCAGAACCATGAACATGCATTTGACAAAATAAGACATTATATTTGTACATGTGGAAAAGAATTTATTCCAATAATTTTCCAAGATTACCATTAATAAATATTTATGTTTACATTTCAGTGAAATGTATGATTTATCACTTTCTACACAGGACATTACACAAAGTCAAGAATACACATTGTTTTAGTCTTTGTAATAAAGCTCGAATAAGTTGATCTAGAAAAAGGAGTCTTAAACAGCAGTTGATACAACCTATCAATGGAGTTGTAAGTTTAATAATGATTCGATTGTATATGTGGCAAGGAAAACAAGAAAAGTCAACATCTGGAAATCCTTGAAGCTCCCTTGACTGTCAAGATAGGCCGTTTCATTTAAAAACATTTCCGTTGGCCTAAGGCACAGGAATACTAAAAGTTTATATCAATCATACATAACACATTTTAAATCCCGTACGGTGATTTAAAGTTTTAAATTTAATAGTGTACACTAAGGTGCATTGATATTTACACCTCTCATTGCATCTGAAATCTAGCACAAAAGAAAGATCTCTAGCTGACAAAAACACAATTTGACCTAATCAGATCTGTACATTGTGCGTAGCCCAGGAACTCTAGAAATTAATCAATGACATGTTGTCTGACTGAAAAGTGATGGTAGGGGAGTTCATTCATTTCACTTCAACATTTGAAGCATCTTAAGTCTAACCTGAACTGAGCTTGTATTTGTTTAGCACGGTGACAGCATTTTTGTAACATTCAGTAATTTGGAAATCATTCGTTTGGAACTTTTGTCACTAAAAACAATGCATCAAAATGCCAAGGAACGTCAGCATAAAGTTCAAATAAACTGAGAAATTCAGTTTGTTTAAATATCAAACCCATTTATTTTGGGTAGAATTTCTAGTTAGGATTACAGCTTGTGTTACTCAGACACATCTATGGATCATTCGTATGGTATTCAAGCTACGTGTTCCTTTAATAATAATGTATTTTATATTGTTTCAATGGAGTATTCACTGGGCCTTCAGAGTACAGTTCATGTTTTATTGCAGAGTGGACATGGGTGGGTTTGTGGTGGTCCTCCAGATTTTAACAGACAGCTTTGCAATCAGCGTCAGCAGAGTTAAAAAAACATCTGGTGACATCTATACACACTATGTGCATACTTTCATCATCCTTATACAAATCTGCTCTACACCTTACTCCTTTGAGGACAGTACATTCATCCTCTAATCAGCATGGGGACTTGTAGGGAGGAAAAGAATGGTTTACAGTATGTGCCCTCTGCTACAGCACAAATAATACACGTTGTACCCTTTGTGCAATGGTCACAGACTATGGAGAGGTTGGGGGTACTAGTGAGCTTCTAAGAAATACAAGATTTTGGTCAAAATCTTATTTTGATCTTACTTAAAAATGCAAAAATTCAAGCTTCATAAGTATTGAAGAAGTAGTGCCTGTTGAAGATTCCCTCTGCAGTTCAATGGCTAGTTAATGCTACTTTATTGGAGCAAAAAAAGAGCCAAACAGAAAGACCACCAAATCCAAACAAGATGTTCGCAAATCAGAAGTACAGAAGGAGCAATAAGTGACTATATATTGAATTCCAGCAGCATTTTATGTGTGTGTGTGTATGTGTGTGTGTGTGTGTGTGTGTGTGTGTGTGTGTGTGTGTGTGTGTGAGTGATAGTGAGTAATTCTGGTGGGGCTGCAGCATTAGTCAGAGCTGAAGCTGAGAGTCTGCGGAAAACGAGCCACATGCTGAGACAGAGATAACACACACACACA
>OMLP01020095.1:6001-23823 GCA_900302685.1 Spondyliosoma cantharus
CTATTCTTGAAGAGTTACAGAATTTAATTTTCATTGTACACAATACAGAAATATTGCCTTAATTTTTCGTGTGTGTGGTATGTGGGGTAAGTATTGATCTGTTTTGTAATAAGGTGGAAGCAAAGCACTTAACTGTTATGTTTTTTTATCGCTCCATCTATTGTTTTCTATATTTTAGGCAACGCTGTAAATCAATGTGTAATCGCCTCTCAGCAGGTTATGTTGCTGAAAGAAGCTGAAAGTCCTTCTGCTCATCCGGCTGCTGCGTCCTCCCATCCACACCAACATCATGGTGTTTGGTATCAGCAGTTATACATGAACATAATAAATAGTCTACTGTCCTCTACATCTGTTGCCAGTTGGAGAGTGACAAGTTGATTTATGGGACTCGGAGGAACAGTAATGAATTAATTAGGTTGGTAAGATGCACTCCTCAAGGTCACTGTTGGCTGAATCACATTCATCTGCCCACTGACTGTAAATCTGATTAATACACGCAGAATGAGAATCAACGGTCAACAAATGACCATCCAAACACCTGACAACTGCTCGCATCCTCATATCCACTTTATTTATATTCTTTGAGTCGTCCGTCTGCTTACTGGGGCTTAAAAGGAGTCAGCAGAGGGGATTCCAGTCACTTAAACATTATCTTACTAATTAATTCAGACAATTTATTAGTTTTACACAAATGCATCTCCAGCACATTATCATTTCTGCTGATTACAACAAATCTGCTCAGAGTAACAAATGGGTAAAGGTGCACTTCATGACAAAACACTTCAAACACTCAGATGAGATTTAATAGAAATGTAATTAAGAATACAGTAATAAGAGAACGCCAAAAGAAGACTGTGGATGTAGAGATCATATTGTCAGATTAAATAATAGTAATTAGTAAAATTACAACTTGTGCACAGAATGTTTTTCTTAGCAAACACTCCTCTACTGAATGTTTTGGGTTCTTGCAGAAGCTGCACTACTCGCACATTTAACTTTTAATGTTATGTTTATATGTGGAAGAGCAGGAGACAGGAAGCCCCGGACTAGGAGCCAGGCGAGGGACAGAGTCTAAAAAAATGGGGTGAAAATCGTACCTGGGCTTTTCAGCCTGCCGTGAGACACATCCTAGGGAGCAGCTGAAGCCAGCCTTTGTTTGCTCTTTGATTTGATTTGCCATGTTTGGTGAGGGATCGTGAATTGGAGTGATTTGCTTAGACATAGCAGCTACGGACCAAGATTCCAGCCACCTTCATGCCTCTGATTAAGGGACAAAAAAGCTAGTCTTGAAAGTGTTTATATAATGAAGAACCAACCACTGCTTTTCCCCATGTTAGACTTCTAGAGTGCTCTTTACCTGCTTATTGAACGGGCAACTTTCTGTTTTATTTTCTTTGTGTGGCTTTTTGTTATACAGTATCAGCGGGGGGACTGATGGGTGGAGTATCTTGAATGTGTATTTTCTGCCATGTTTTATGTCACCTTTGCTTGCTGGCGCCTCTGGTAGTGCAGCTTACCACTATTTCATTTACTTCATGTGTGTGTTGATTTATACTGGTTTGTTCATTAATTAACTACATTTTCCCTTTCATCCCTCCTTTTAAATGGTTTATCAGATTCCTTATTTTCTATTTTGTTTTCACATGTTCATCTATATCTATATAGATCTATATTTTTGGCATAATAACTATTATAGTTGGTATAATAGTAACTGGAGTCACAGATATCTCAGATATAGTGCTGCCTTTTTTGATTTGTCTTTGATATGTACTGTATTGGAATAAAAAGCAAAACAATCTTATTGTTCACAAAAGTCATCTTCAATCCATCTGGCAGCTCATCAAACATTAAATACTGTCATGATGTTGGGATTCAGGTTTGTTGTTTCTTATTTGTTTTGTGAGATCATCCTCATGTGTCATGTTGTGGTACTTCCTGTCTTTCTCTTGCTTTTCTATTTTGTGATTGTCCTGATTAGTTTCACCTGTCCCTGACGAGCCTCATGTGTATTTAGTCCATGTGTTTTTCATTTTTCTGAGTCTGAGTTTCTTTCGTGCTCTTTGTGTTTCATCTGCGTTCCTGTCTGTATTCCCCGTTCTTTTTTCCATTTGAGCTTACTTTAGTTTTTTTGTTTTGTTTTATTCTTCAGCTTTTAATTGAAGTTGGCTTTCTGTTCTGCCTGAAGGCTGCATTTAGGTCCTAACAAAAACACACATCACATTTCAACAATGACATTATAATGAAATAATTATGAACCTATAGTAAGTGATATTTTGGCTACTGTATGGGTGGCAGTCATAAGGAGCTGAAAACTACACTGACATACTTTCAAATTTTCGGTGGATGTGGATGTGTGTTTGCAAGCAGTGCATATTTACGCATTCAGGGTTAGGGTGGTGAAGATGAGTCCGGTATTTGATTTTCTTCGGTCCCCACCTACTCCTGGGGGGAATATTTGGCTGATTAGCTGCTAAACTGACCAGGTAGTCTTCTTCTTCAGACAACATTATTAATCCCACCAGGAGCAAGTTGTTTGAGCAGCTTCTACACACAAGAACAAACCTACAGCGACATGTTGACATAAATAGATGAGTAGATAAATAAAATAGAATAAAGAAGTGTTAATACGTAAGTCAAATTAATAAAGGAAATAAAATCAATTGTCTGTCTGCTATTAGGTGCTGAGCAGATAGTGTAGAGTGACATCAAAAGACAAAATATCAACAAAAGAAATATCTGCTATTGTCACATTTAGAAAAAAAAAACCTTAAAGAACTGAGAAGCCAGTTGCCAGTGAGATGAAGGACTTTATGTTCATTGTCACGCCCACCTGAGTTTAGATTCTTCTGTTTCCTCCGTGATAAACAGCCAATCTCCTCGCCCTCTGTTCCCAGAGGTTTCCTTCAGTAGTTGAATCCAATTAGCAGACATACCACCTCACCAGGACCCAAGACTTAATTGAGTCCCAAAATGAATCCGTCACCTGTGTTCGCCGCCAATTTCTTTTAGTTTAACGGAGGCACCAGCGACCGCAGACTCTCCATTGATTGGTCGCGGGAAACTAAAAAGTTCCACTTTGCTCAGCAAAATGCCTTAGACTCGTTCCTGTGGAGGCCATTAGCTCTCTGATCAGAGGTGGTAAAGACAGGCAGGCTTTATCAAGGCTGCGGCTGTTAAACAGAGCTGGCCTGTGGGTTGGAGGTTTCATTGATGCTGCTGCTGAATGTGTTCAAGCTGTGTGAGACACCCGTAGTGACCCAGCAGGGAGCTCAGGGGGAGAAACTATCTCACCAGCTCAGCGTTGCACCAAGCAGGCACCATTACATCCCATTTGCAAACATAGGAATTTGGATGTGATGCTGTTGTTTGAGGAAGCCAATTTAATTTTACTGCCCTGTACGCCTCATAGATGGCATTGGTTTGCTTGTGTGAGTGCCTTTCGTCATGCTCCAGCATTGCCGTTTCTGTAATGTCACATGTTATCTTTTTCCTTTATTTGATCTTTTAAGCGATAACAAGGCAGCAATATCTCCAGCAGGAATCATATAGAAAAAGGTCTATAATTTGCAAAAGTGGCAATCTCATATTGCAGTGTGTTAGCATGTGAATACCCTCAAAGGTTTTTTTTTTTTTTTATGGTCCCTCATATAGGAGAGAGCGATCAGCCAATATAATCGTGCCATTGTAAGATTAAATGTTAATAATCCCCATAATGAAATTCTCAGTCAGGAGTTGGATGTAGATTAGAAGGATAGATATAATAGATTGATTTATACCTATAATTCACAACTCCTAGAGTCAATCATCGTATAGGCTGCAATTTTCTGCAGTTTGGCTCAGGAACGTGGTGTTACAACAAAACATATACGACATACATCAGTTACTGAAAACACAACACTGACAACAAGCAATATGTGTTGAAACATGACAGAGGTTTAGGCCATGGCCCCTCTGTAGTTGTCATTTAAGTCTGTCACAGCTTCTATTACACATAAATCCAGCTCAATTTCTTCCAAACAACATCCGACTCATCTGACGGAATCCAAATGTCTGGAAGACATTATTTACAGCCTCGACGTGCCGTTGAGCTTGTGCACCATCTTCAAAAAGGTGTTCTCATTACAGGCTTTTAGTTTAGCAGCTACAGTGATGATGATGTAAGATGTATGGAACCCTTGATATCTTTGTATTATTTGTCTTGAAGGATGAACGACAGTGTGTTATGCTGAACCAAAACCACATATTTCCCAAATCTTGACCAAAAAGCTTTTGCTGCCTGAACCTGAGGTTAGCCCTGGTCTCTGTTGTCCTGCACCTCCAGGGCATCCAGCATATACTCTGACTATTAAATAAAATGTTCTCACTGAACCAACCTTGTCTCCAACAAATTATGTTTATATCCTACAACATTTTGAAGGAAATGGGACGCTGATTGGATTACATTTTCTCCTGACATTTTGAGGAGATGTTGCTACCTAACGTATCTTGCAAGTCGCGAAACAATGTTGATAACACATTTGCAAAATCAAAGCGGTTACAGCAGTATCAAAATTTTTACGGTCACGTTCAGGCACTGGCAGCCCTCAGTTTCTCGAAATAATCATGCTCTTGGTGTCTAAATCCTTTTTTCACCACAACATATTTGGGAAAACAAATTCAAAATATATTTACACATATATTCAACGAGACCGGTTGTGTTAAACCGAGGAGAGCAGTTTACAGGGTTAGTTGGACAAAAAAAATATCCTGCGATAAAAATTGACCCAGCACAGCAAAACAGGGTGAGTACAAATGATACAGTGTTATGTAATGGTGTTACTTTTACATTACTGTCAAAACAAGCCTTCTGTGAGTGTTTTTCTACCCATTAGCACTAGGTTAAATCAGGCCAGTGTTGTACTTATTGACCTTCAAATAAAGTCAGTTTTTTTAATTTTATGTATGTTTTTTTTTGTGTATTTGACCGCTGATGGATTTAAAGGAGACCGATGTTTGCTGTTCACAGATCTATACACACATTAACAGCAGATAGCACTGTAAATAGGGCAGCTGACTGTTAACAGCAGGGAAAAGTGTTTTTGTTTTTTTCTTTTGTGCCTTGCGGCTGAGATATAAAAAAGGCTGTTTTGACACTGCTGATGTTGTACCTGCTCAACATAAAGCTGTGTGTCATGGGAGCTCACAGGTTCAGGCGGTGGCTTCAGATGTCCCCAGAAATGTTTGTGAAGGTTGCAGCAGGCTTGTTTGTCACATCTTCACACTAAAGAGAGAATCATGTAGGTCCTAAAACAAAACCCCACCTCCTCCAGGCGAGTAATATCTTATTCATTTCCTTCAGTGTTGTGTTAAACATCAGCAATGTTGGGTTTCCTCAATCTCCTGCCACGTTGGATGTGACACAACTTCATATCCATCTGTAAAGTAAAACAATGTCTGTGAATGCAACTACAACACATCTGACCTTATTACAAGAGTTTCACATTAAAGTTTTTTATATGTGACAATTATCTTTGACTGTGTGCAAAAACCACAACCTTGACGAACTTCATTGAGCATTACCTCGATGGGTATCTCTCTCCAGGCAACAAAGTTTAGTTGTGTTTGTGTTGTTTATAATCTCATCTCTAAACATTCATTTACTGAACATTTTCCATCTTGT
Organism: Spondyliosoma cantharus; assembly: GCA_900302685.1. Classification (NCBI taxonomy): domain Eukaryota; kingdom Metazoa; phylum Chordata; class Actinopteri; order Spariformes; family Sparidae; genus Spondyliosoma; species Spondyliosoma cantharus. Next base: position 11,661 of record OMLP01020095.1, read on the forward strand.
TTGTCTCTTTTGTTTTGTCACAAAGCACAGCTCAGTACACATCTCACATCAAACATTTTGGCAGCAAGATCACAGGTGAAACAAATTTAACGTTGACAATTTCCCTTTCCCATCAGGTGTCCCAGTAAGCCATGCTAATGAACCAGCATGCACAGCACCAGGACCCTGGAACTGACTCAGCTAAATGGAAAGTCGTCTTTAAAGTCATCAGTCACAACTGCTTTTTAACTTCTTACCTGCTATGACATGCCAAAATATCTGCTGTGGAAAAGGGTCTATCTGAATGGAAATGGACAGAAAGAGAAATGTTAGGATGCTCGTCATTGGGATATTTGGCATAAGGACGGATTATATTTTTTTAATGACTTTTCATTTACAAGTAGATAATATTATAGTGATTTGATAGTATGATTCAATGACTCATTGATCCTGTATCTAACTGAGATCTGTGCAAGTTAAAATCTAAGGCTCCGACCTTTGTCAAACTATTTATTGTATATAGTAATACAAATATACAAATTGTAATTATACCATTCATTTCTCATAATTTCTTGTGATTCCACTGGCACACACAACTGTGAAAACAAAAATAAAAACATTTATGTTTTAAAATAATAACTACATGGTACTGTGTTTGGGATTTTTTTTTTTTTTTTTGACAGCAATGACAGTAACAGATAAACTACATTTGACGGACAACAAAAACATGAATTAAACAGATGTAACTTGTGTCTTCTACTTAATCTACTCTCTTTAAAAAATAATAAACAATAAAGGTTTTAATCTATCGACTACACAACTGCTTGTTACACCTGCCTCAGTGCACTCTGCCCTGCATGTTTTAGATCTCTCCCTGCTCCAGCACGCCTGACTCATATGAATGGGTTGTTGATGATGAGCTGATCATTTGAATCAGGCGTGTTGGAGCAGGGAAGATAAAAAAACAAAACATGCAACCAGTAGGTGATTTCATGGGTGATGCTGACCCTCTTATTAACAAAATAACCAAATGCATCCCCTTGTTAACCTGCAACCCCCCTCTCCATCCTCTAGCAGCAGAGTGAATATAGGGGCAGAGGGCTTGCTTAGTTGAAAATGTTAGTCTAGTCTGCTGGACTCATTGATGCTTTATCTGATGGAAGTCTGTGCGACTTAAAATTACCCCAACCTTGGCAGGAGTGATGTATTGTATGCAGAGCTAAAAAAATGTACCTGCAAAATAAATTCTGTGTAATTCCACTGACTGTGAAACTAATAGTTCAGATATTTGCAAAAAATGGTATTGTATTTGGGATTACAGTGAAATTCCATGTAAAGAAAAGCGATCGGCTACCCAGCTGTCACTGCACTGTAACTTCAATAATATAAAGGACTATACCATGTTTAAGTACACGGTATTATCACATAAATCACCTAAACTGTAAAATTAATGTATATGACTCCTGCCAGTACACCATAATATAAAGTAAAACTATAATTCACTAAATTGTTTTATTACAGTAACATGCGGTAAAGTAGATTACAATCGAAAAACTATAATAATTACGAAACCCTGCTGCCAGTATTTTACTATTAATCTACGTGAAAGTCATTTAAAATGAATGAGAACTGGTGGGTGTTAAGTGGGACACAAGTGTTTAAATCAAACTAACACATAAGGTCGGACATACCTTCGCTTGAGGATGAATTTTTTTCTCTGATTAGACCTCATACCGGTAATTAAGACAAGTGGATGGCGAGCTTTGTTATCTAATGTTCCTGCTGGCTTAGCGTTACAACCTCTCTAATCATGAATTCAGTCTAAACACTAATTGCAATTAATGCAAGTGGGTTCTGCAAACATATGAGAAAAATAATTTAAAAAATAAATAAAAATAATTTGTTTCCTTATAAATGGTCACAAATTTGGTCCAAAGGAGTCTCTATACTATCTAGACTCCACCAACATATGGTCCTCATGTTGTTTGTCTGGCATGAATGGTTTACTCTATATCACAGGTTGATGCTGAATGAGCAAATAAAAGAACAACGTCCGTGTCTGGCTGTAAAGCTTCTACCAAGGCTCTCTAAAGAGTCTGTCCGTGAGCCAGCAGTGATTTAATAAGTAATGCTGTTTTTTGAGAGCTTCTTCTGCAACTGTTTATGAGGGAACTTATGGTCATCTATATGAAGTGAAAAAGCCCCGAAACTGTACCACCGATTGTGGACTAGAAATGCACAAAGTCCACAATCGGTGTGTTTTTAAAAATGCATAAAAACAATGCATAATTAAGCTTCATTATTCATGTGGATTTTACCCCTGCAACCATGCAGAATCAGAGTCTCTGGAGACAGCGGCGTGCGGTGTGTGAGCACGTGTTTTGGATGTTTCCAAGATCCAGTTTAATATAAAGTAAATCATGCCTTCTATTTTAAGCTATTACTGTGAGGTCAAAGCTATTTTAAGTACAGTAAGCAGCACCTTATCATCTCTGAGCTTGGTCTTAGTTTGTTAGCTTGTTTTCTACTGTCAAAAGCTGGCAGTTCACAGTCCTGACTTCACAGCCGTGCCTATTAAAAAAGAAGCGGCATGCTATCGGTTTGCAGCTCTAGCAGAGACAAAGGTTAGTTGCTAGTTCCCCCCCCCTGAGCAACAGAGGAAACGAAGAGAAGAAACAGAAGGAGCAGGGTGATTGGAAGCTGGAAATCGAGTCGCTAATCAAAGCTGCGCCTGGATCTGTAACTCTAGTAGTTGGGTGTGGAGAACTCTTCGCTGCTCGCCCTCATGGCAAAGAGACACACTTACCTGCAGTGACCAGAGGGAACAAAGATTCACACTTTAATTCATTTTACTTTTATGTTCTCCTGCTTAATGAAAATCAAATCAAAACCAAGCCAGGGGCCCCCTCGGTCTCTCGTTCTGTCTCTCGCTCCCTCTTCCTTCCCGATCTGTCTTTTCTTTCCCCTGTCGCTCGCCGTGTTGCTTTGAAGTGTAAATCAGATTCTACTGATGTATGAAAGTAGAGTGCAGACTGTACACCGGAGACCGTTTTACAGCACTGAGGGCATGCAGGGTGCAACCAGATGTAAGTGTATCTTTTTTCACCGAACGCACAGGTCAATAATGCTTCATACAGCCGTGTGAACGCATGTGTTTTTGTGTTTGTGTGTGTGCAAAGCCACTTACCAAAGGTACTGCCTGCTAAAATTCATAAAGGTTTTGACTTTGCCTTTATTGTAGTAGGCAAAACACTGTAACTAGCAAATGCACACCACTTGTTATTGCAGTTATTTCTTCAATTTGCTCTGTTCAAGTACATTTTAGCCTGAGATTTATTCTCACTTTGCAGCTTTCATTTTTTCCTTGGGGGGGTTTAAAGAAAAAGGATCTGGAATGAACAGAAGCAGATTCTATTATTATAGAGCTCTGATCTACAAAACATGAATATTCAGTCCAGTTAATGTTAAGTTCAACCCTTTGTAAACAGCCCATCAGTTATCCCGCACCAACTCTGACTCGTGATTCATAGAGATTTAATAAAGCAATCAGCAAGATAAACGATGATGAGTTTACCCTGATTTAGCTCATTAGTGTACTTCATGCAGAGAGAGCTTTTAATAGAGCCTCACAGTCACTCAGGCTGGCATAAAGGTCATTATAGTCACATTCGACATACCATCCAACCGTGTACGTCCGTGTTCCGTCTCTTACACTTCGTCGTCTGTGTAAATGTTTCACTCCCATTCAGAATCTGAACAAACAAATGCAGAGCTCTGTATCCTCGCTGCTACAGAGCTGCCTTCCCCTTCATCAACATTTAAGTTGTGGGAATGTTTCTTTAAAGAGCGAGTCCAACTGAATCAGACTGCATTGTTTTTGTCTGCTACTCTGATGGTGCTTGATGCTGAGGGTGGTCAGAGGTCAAACAAGCTTGAAACTCTCAACCTGAGAGAGAAGTGAAACCCTGCTCTCACTCCTACTTTTTAATTACTTACGTCCATCACATACTGTGTTTACCAGGTTCTACCAGAGAGCTGTGCACTCAGAGACAGTCGGATCAAGCCCGATTGAAGGGAACCTTTTTTGTGGCTGTTTAATTGGTGGAGCCTGGGACAGAAGACAATGTTCTTTGTTTGCAGTTGAATGTTGTATGTAAGAAGTTGTGTTTATGTCTCACAAATGGTTTGCAACGGCAACAGTATTAATAGATTGATGTGGGCTGGGGACAAGCATGTGCATGACACACTAAATAAGTAAATAAATAACAGTAGATCCACATGGTCAAACTAAAACATGTGGTTTTGTTATTTGTTAAAACCTCATAATGAGTTATTTTCCCCCATGCTTACTAACATTTTATAGAATTTTAGAAACACATAGGAATCAACACAAATAAAAATGAAGAAAGGACAGTATTTATAACTTTAAAAAAATGACAAAGACAGAAATTAGTCAAAAATTTAAATGAATATGCATGAAAGTCAAAAAGTAGAAAAAGAAGCTTGTAACTGAACCATCGGCTTGTCTTTTAGCACCCATGAGTAAGAATCTTATTTAATACTACTGAAAGAACACTAATATGATGTATATTAAAAAATGTAATTAAAGCCAAAATGTATTCCCAAATTTTTCACCCACTGGCTACGTGTTATTTTTGTCTTCACTTTTATTGAATCTTTAATTAAACCATAGACAGCATGACAAATCCCAGACAAGCAACATTTGACAGACAACAAAAAATATGAACTGACATGTTGTAACTCATATCTGCTACCTATGATACTGTTTATACAATAATAAATAATAGATTATAAATGTTTTAATCTATCAAGCTACATAGCTGCTCATTACACTCAACACCATCATCTTTAAATGCTGGTCCTGGTGTTCTCCTGTGTCCCTGCTCCAACACACCTGATTCAAATGAACAGGTCTTTATCAGGTTTCAGAAGAGCTTGATGAAGAGCTGATCATGTGAATCAGGTGTGTTGGGGCAGGAAATCACAAATAGCTAGAGAGAGTGCTGGTGCAAACAGGGCTGTTTCCTAACTAATCGGTCCTTTACCTGACTGAGGTTTGTGAAAGTTAGAATCTATGGCCATGACTATTAGCAGCTTAACTGTGCTGTGCATTGATAAATCCATGGTGCTTTCCCTTGAGCTGAAGCTAAAGACAGAGTTGTAATTGTGCCCCTTTTTTTCTCTCAGTCCCTCCCCTCTGTCAGTTTTATCTTGGATCTAGAATAACCTTGACACTGTATACTATAAATACTCAATTCTAGTCACCTTCATGATCAAAGTGACAAGGAGCAGCATGCAGTCGCAGAGGAGTGAGAGGATAAAGACACACAGCTGCCTGTAGTTTGTTCAAGGAGTCCTGCAGTAATGACTTTTTTTTAGGAGGTTTACATGGGTGTGTGTATTGGTTTGTGGTGTAGGGGGTTAGGCAGCTGTCCTGCTGGGCCAGCACCCTGTTATGAATTAACAAATCTGAATTTAACCATTTTTTTCTGTGTTTTTTTTCTTCTCTGTTACTGAAACACTATTACAGAGATATTTTCATCAGCATTGGAGAACAAAACGGGTGGTTTGTATTAAAAAACAGTGGCCTTGAGATGATTACTGCCCACTGCGGCATCCAACCTGACCAGCCAGACCACCCCAGAGTCGAAGAAGTGTCATGCTAATTCAATTTAGTATGAAGGCTACTCCTGGTTAATGTCCGGTCAAGTGAAAAGGAAATGGACAAATGAGACAACATGAAATCTGGTCTCCACCACCACATCTCAGATCAAACTGTTGCACTCGACAGCCGTTGGACCATGTTCCAAGTCAACAGAGAGCAAGACAAGGAAAGGTGGACTCTGTGTTTACATCAGTGATGCTTGGTGGATGGACGGTGTTTCCCAGATGTCAATCTTTGTGGATCTTCACCCTGACGCAATTTCAAAAGATGCACCACATATGTGCGTATGTTTGTATATAACCGTATACATGTTCTGTGGTTTGTGTGACGTTCATTTCATCAACTCTAAATACGCTATGCAACCCTGTGTCATAAAATTTCCAATAAATTACCTTGCACCTTGAATCACATGAAGATGGAGAGTGTGTTCAAAGTGCATAGATGAGTGGTGTTTGGCTGTAATGTATTCATTCAGGCCAATCTCCTGCAGTTTCTGTATCGGCATCGACTGCAGCTGTTTAACATCAATCAGAATTAGCCCACCGCATGTTTTTTGCAGTAAGACTTTGATTTATTTTTGAAAGCTCTGCAGTCAGCAGTATGAGCTGTATATCTGCGTGTGTTTTGTTTTTGCTGGGATTAAGCACTAATGCAAAGTAAAGTTATATTTTCTTTAGATTCAAGATCAGCGCAATAGATGATTAATTAAAAGTATAATATAAAAGAGGATTGTGATATTTTCCAGAGCTGACAACAGACAATCAAATCTCCACAGATACTTTTCCTGGAATGCTTTAAATTTTACCTAATTTGTTCAGAGATCAAAAGTATTTCACATCTCGTCCTCTGAGACAGAATTTCTCTTTTCTTTCCTTCATCAATGACTTGGAAATGAGCCACATCGCCCACACGGCATGACCCGTAGAAGACTTCTTCTGACTCAAATGTGTAAAACTCATTACTAAATCACTCACAGCAAGGAAACATCGCCTTTAATCAGTCAATATGTTTAAGTGAATTTGCTGCAGGATCTTCTGCTTGTTACACCTCATATTTTAGAAGTTTTCTTTTTTTTAGACAAAATGAGGTTCAGCATGAAATGTTTAGGCTTGTTAGAAACAGCGAATCATTCCTGGCTTAAAGGCTTATAAACAAGGGGATTTAAAACAGATTTTCTTTTTCTACAAAGCTCATATTATCAGGATTAAACTTAAGTGCCCATGGGTGCTTACAATATAAAGAGAACACTCTAAGTATCAAGAGCAATAACGAGAGTTACACATTTCATTTACTGTGGTGATGAAAAAATAATTTTGTATTTTATTCCATTTAAAAGCAAATTTGCAAAGAAGATACAGCTTAGGGTGACTGGCTGTGGGTAAAAAAAAAAAAGTGTCTTAATTGACTTAAAAGTTATCGAAGCACCTATGATGCAACACAAAGCTTTTTGTCGTGACCATGAAAGGATTTATTCATCTTCACCCACAGACAAAACACAGTGTCGAGGCTTTGGGGTTCTCATTTTGTGTGACATACATCAGCTTTCCTCTGCCGAGTTTGGGCAATTCACTTCATTTCTGCATGAGAGATGAGAAGAATTGGAAGCTAAAATGGAGAAAGTAGGGCAAAGAAAAGAGAATTTATGCCAGGCATTAGTCTTCACAATTATAATGGTCAGAGATGATGAGTTCATTTCTGCTCCTAAGCCGCTGAAGAAAAGGCCATCAGACAAATCACATCTGAACCAGGTTATAAATGTTAAAATCATGCAGCGCCTAGAGCTAATATACTCAGTAGCCTCTAAGAAAAACCATAAATGAAAGGACTGGACTAAACTGTGTCTTTATCTGCTCAAACGCCTAATCTTCTATCACTAACATGTCCAGCTAACTAGCTTGCTAATCTATGTAAATAACACAGTGCTGTTGTCCACCTCTATCAGAAACCAGGAAACATCAGCTTGGAAAGAATTTAAACATACAGGCTTATGTATGAATTCTACCTGAAACATCTGAAGTTGATTATAACTTTGTTATATATTTTGTTGAGTTGTGTACTAACATATTTCCTCTGTCAACGCTCACTGCATTCAGCCCGCTCCCTTTGTATCAATACATTCATATACTCATTTCTTGATGGGGCCTTGTTGTCTAAGCCTACCTTGCAGCCTTTTCTTGCCAGAAAAGTCCAAATACATAGGCCGTAAAGTTTTTTACAGCAATATCCCATAACTCATATTATGATGGTTTTATAATTGATGTTGTAGAGAATGTTTACAGGGGAGTGAAGCTGCAGCTTGTGTATTTGGATTTTTTCGTTTTTTAAAATTGCAGCAAGTTCAGCAAATACAAAGGCAGCAGTTATACTCATGCTTTCTTTCCCTAATTGTCTGCTATCTCAGGCACAGATGGCGATCGCCTCACTTGACTCCTTCCTGCTTGCACGGAGAAAACCCACCCGTGATTTAATTTTCAGGGCATCAAACTGAGCTCATAAACTTCATTTCCTCTCAAAGCCCAGGTGAGTTCACCTACATTATCTCTTTCACTAATGTGCCAAACATGACTGCTGCTTCTTTCAAACCCCCTGCTTTCACTCTCTGATACATTAGGTAATTTATCAACATTAAAAAAATCTAACAAAAAAAAACACTTGAGTGCCCTTATCTTGTTTCCTCAGCTGAGAGAGTTCAAACCAGTCCTCTCACTGGTTACCCTCTGGGTCTGGGCTTTTCATTTTTAATAATTTTTCTGAGCTCATTTGCTCTGCAAATACTTGCCAGAATTAAATACAAAAATGTCTTGCTTCATGGTGCATTGAGGCTGTGTGCCTACTTAAAACCTGTGGCTTCTCATTTTTGGTGGTTCTACTTGAAAAGATGAGTCGCTGCACTTCACAGTGCACAACAACTTATGAACTTTCAGAGCTCTGACCTCAAAATGCACAGAGAGATGAAATTATTAAAATTATTCTCAGTGAATGGATGCAATAATTCAAATGAGATTTCACCAGGTGGACACAGAATGGACTGTGACAACTCAAAGTGAAAGGTTTTTAAAGGTTGGTTGTGTCAGATAGGCAAGAATAGGCTTCATATGTTGTCATGAAATGATCACAGAGCCTATAGAGCCTTATATGAAGCAGACTGTATTCATCTGTCTGCATATTTCTGGAATACTATCAGCTTTTCAAACAGGCTGGTTTAATGTTCCCCCTGAAGAGAAAAGACTAGACTTTTTCTGTTAAGTCCATTTCATGTTTCATCGCTCATTACATGATGATTTAAGTGCTGCTCTGTCTTCTAAAATGTCTCTCATTTCTGAGTTCTTCTGGATGACTGATTATGAGAAACTTAGGCTTTGTTTTAGGACAGGAACCTTTTGTTTGGATGATTTATTTGTAGACCATGAAACAAAAGACCTATTTCTTTCATTGCAAAGTGATGTAATGTGTAAAAAGTTATTTTCATGTCTAACAAATGTTTTACAACTTCAACAGTATTTTGGGTGTTTTATAAGTCTCTTATGCCCGCCAAGCGTGTCTAACCCTTTTCTAGTGTTTTGATATACCAAGAAGGATATGTGGTCCCCTGTGTGAGATTGGTTCCTGCTGCTGAGGCTTGGCCCATCCCGCTGAACATCCTGATTGAAGTGGTACACGGGTCCAGCTCACATATCCAGGGATGCAAATTTGGAGACACCTGATAAATTGTTGGCTGGCTTGTCAGCTGGGGCCGCTGGGAATTTAAGTGAACAGCTCATCACTGTGCCTCTTATTACTGTTTCAGTCTAATAGATGTTAATCCGCCTTCAGGCTGTTTTGTTAATTAAATTTGAGGCACTGGTTTACTACCTGGAGACTGAGACAGGCATAGTTTGGACTACTGATAGCACTCGGAATAGCCTTGTTTAAAAACACTGGCCCCCCAGGTGAGTGTAGTACTGAGGTTTTGCTTCCATTTTTGTCTTACTTTAAAGGTGCGATACATAATTGGCCAACTAGTCATTTAACTCCAGAAAACTAGTGGCGTCGCATATCACTTCTTACTATAGCTGCCGTTAGCTAGTTAGCTCAGTTAGCCATGCAGCTGGTGGTCTGGACTTGGGAGCTCAGAGCTCCTGGTGAGTCTTGTCTACAACATGGACATAACAAATACAGCCTGGATACAGCTTTGGATTTTTGGCGTTGTGGGTCCAATAGAGCATGAGCACAAGAGACTTCTGCTGACAGAGCAAGCTAACTTTAATCGTGTGGTTGTCAGGTCAGGGTTAAAGGGGGAAGGCTTAGAGGATAGGAGCTGGACCCAAATGCAGTTTCTCACAAGACAAAAAGGCAGGATAGAGGGGAACCAAGGGCGAGCTTTATTTAAACATGCTGAAGTACAAAAACAAAAAGGGAGCAAGACCAAAACTAGACTAAAAAGGACAAAAGCAAAGTAGCAAACAAAAGCACTAAACAAAGTGCAAACCAGAAGACAAAGTACAAAGCAAAAGCAAAGTTCAAATCAAAAAATGCAAAATGCAAGAATCAAAACCCAAAGTACACATACCAAAGGACATGAGAGGGGGCAAGGCAGGAACATGAACACCAGACAAGCGCAGACGCCGACAGAAGCAATGAACGGACAAGGGGCGAATGGGGAACAAAGGCTTAAATACCACACACTAACGAAGGGATGAGGAACAGGTGAGGAGAGAGGAGGGAGGAGGCCAGGTGTGGTAATGAGGGGGGAAAGCACAGAGGGAACACTGACAAACAGAGGGAGAGAAACTGCAACAGAGGAAAACATAGGAGAACTTAAAGGACAAGAGACACACGAGGGCATGGGAAGTCAAAACATAAGACACAAGACGTAACAAAATGACATGAAAGGAGGAGGAAGACCGATTTGCGGAAGTTTAGATAGTGGCTGAGAACAAAGTGGGAAGTGATTGTGCGAGTGTCGGCTGACGGCCTGTATAGGTCCGGTAGCGGCATTTTCTCGTTACTTCACCTTGGCTGGGATGCCAGGAGGAATAAATTGGTTGTCGTGTTTGTGTTGTGTAGCTGGTTGTTGCTGAAAGTTTGTCTGTGGCATGGCTTCGGCCATGGGGGAAGGAGAGGGGAGTAGCCGCGGTTGTGAGAGAGTGGAAAGTAGGAAGTCGATGTCTAAACGTGATCGAGCTCTTAATTCCTTGGAAATGGAGGGAGGCAGGACAGTGAAATTGTCCAGGGCCGTGGAGGAACATCGGGTCCTATTTGAATTAAAAGATCAGTTGGCTGGACGATTTCGAGCGATGAACCCGCTTAAGGTGGCTGATGTCATGTTAACAACAGGGATCGAACCCAAACGCATACCCAGACACAGATAACAGTTGGTAGTGACGTTTATTCACAACCCGAAGAGTCAGGTGTGAACAGGTAGGATACAGGAATAACCCGGAGCCTCCGCTGATGTTTCGTAGCGGGTGATCCGTGATGCTTCGTAGCCGATCTCCGGAGTGGTAGTGGAGCCTGTGTCACGGTTCTGTGTTTTATATCTCAAGTTTTGATTTCTATGCCCTCTCGTGTCTTGTCAGTGTCTCTGTGTTTGTCTCGCTCTGTCTGCCAGTAATTTCTCCTCTGTGCTTTTCCCCCCTCGTTACCTCACCTGGCCTCCTCCCTCCTCTCTCCTCACCTGTGTCTCGTCTTGTCATTAGTGTCTGTGTATTTGGTCTGTGTCTTCCCAGCACTCCTTGTCCAGTCATTGTTTCTGCCAGTTCGTTGTGCATGTATCCTTTGTCTTCTCCTGTGTCTCCTGTTTCCACCTGGTATGTTTTTGGATTTTGGTTTGGTTATTTCCTCAGTTTGGTTGGTACTTTGCCTTTTCGTTGATACTTTGAATTTTGTCCTTCGGACTAGTTTTGTATCCTGCTCCTTTGTTTAGTTTTTGTGCTTGTAAAGCTGAGTGTGGTTTTCCTGATACAGGCAGTTTTAGTCTCAGACAATTAAAAATTCTAAAAGTTAACCTCAGGCAAAAGGAGAAAGATGACAGGGAAAGAAAAAGAGCAGAAGCCACAGCGAACGCTCTACCCCTCCGACGATCTGGCCGCATTGGAGAGAGGGAGATGGGGCCATCCGACCACCTCCAGAGGCAGAGGGTTCGACCACCGGCAATCACGATCATCTACACCACCCCCGCCTATGTGCATCAGCCTGGCTCCTACGCCACCAGGAGCAAAAACCCGGACAACGCGAAACAGGGCAAGGACTTGAAAATGACAAACCCCACCTGGGCCCATGCAGACAACCACGCCTATGTTGCGGCCATCGAACAGCTCGCCACTCGCATCACAGGCACTTTCCGCCTCACCAGGCTGACTCAACTGCACGACACCCACAGCAGCATTCCACGCCCCGCTCAGATGGGAGACGATCAGCCCCTCTCTGCATGGGAAGCTCATCTACGCGATCGTTTCATCAACGGACTGAGCCAAGAAAGCCAAGGCAGAGCAGGGTTCGAATTACGGGGGGGTTTGG
>OMLP01020096.1:17416-47382 GCA_900302685.1 Spondyliosoma cantharus
ATGTTGAGAAGTGCAGAGGTGTAGAGAGCAGAAACCCGACTCCTCCGGTTTCCTTCATGAGAACTTATTTCAGAGAAAACTTTGTATGGTAGTGAATGGATCGAGACCAATAACATTATGATTCCGTTTGAATTATGCCATGAACTACACATGTGTTTTTTAATGTAAAAGATCATTTGGAAATCCCAAAAAGTCAGTTTGTCATAAAAAATAATGAAATATCAGACTGTGACAGTCTTTACTGACGTTGTCTCTTTGACCGGTCACCAAAACCTGTAACTCAAACATTGCAGAGCTATAAAACATTAATGCACTCAGCAGATGGGGCGGCTACATGTCAAAGTGTCCTTGAGCAAGATACTAAACCCCAAATTTGAACATAACTTGATTTAAAAGAACCAGCGCTCACAGATATTTCTTGTGTGACCAGACCTGAAGTCACCACATACACCATTACTACACACTGTTTGTCCTTGTTTGCATAAACTGCTGCTGAAGTGCTGATTATTAAAGGAATCTGACAGAAAGAATCTCTTGCTGAAGAGCGCCTGAATATTTTTGATCCACTCGAAATGATTCAGATGAGAAACACGACAAATCAGACTAGTTTGATACTCAATGTGTAAAAACAACTGATTCAATATGGTGACAGCATGAGAAGGGAGGAGATTTGGGACAAGGGAGAGTCGGTGGCAATGAACAATAAAACACACGAGAGTCAAAGTCCAATGCTAACATCACTTTTATTCATGAATTCAGCTGTATGTCATATGTATGACTGGATGAATAAATGATGTCAACCAAAAAAATAAATAAAAGCAGTTATTTCGTACGAGGTGCGGAGGATGAAAGGTTGGACCAACAGGTTTCACATTGGTTGTTGTCTATGCACGTCTGGATGTGAGAGCTGCAAGGAAATGAAATAAAGAGTTAACGTCGAGAATCACAAACATACACGTGACTGTGCTGGGACAACAGGACAGGACACTTTACCTCGGCACCTCCTTGCAAGAGTAACTAACATTTCGTTGTCCGAGTGAGTCCTCCAATTCCCCAAGAGCTGTAGCTTGTTCACACACTCCGCTGAAGAAAAGAAACAGGGAGGATACAGAAAAAACAATTGCTGTATTATCAGTTTCACCCAGTTTGACTTGTCGAACAACCACAGCAGACGAACGTATCCTTTCAGTCTTCTTTTAACAAATTAAACACACACATATACAGAAAACAAACAGAAAACCAAAATGAAAGCGGCGGCAATAACCAGATGAAAAAAAACAAACACGACCTTACTTTTTGTCCGTGACCAGAATAATATCGAGCGTCGTCACCCGAGGGTGGAAGAGCTGTTTAGTCTCGAGGCCGAAGAAGCTATCAGCAGGAACACAAGAGCAACATTCAGAGGGATCATCAAGTCAGACGGACTGTTACAGTATAAGAGGTGCTGCTGAACTTCTGATGTAAAGAGAAAACTATAACTTATCTGGGATATATTTATTTTCTTGACGTTTGTTCAACATAAATACACCAATACACTCAAAACGCTGTTGATTTTAACCTTCCTGCCTACACTATCCTGGCATTTAGTCTTTTTGATCAGGTTCTGTTGACGTGGGAGCGTTGTGGTGTTGTGGAACCACACATGCTGACATCCTTAGCGCCACTACCGACATGTTTACACGTGCAAAACAAAGAGAGTGTAGCGCTGCTTACCCGTTAGGATCGAATGGTTCACGCAAGTCACCATCCAGCATTGCCGTGACCGTGCCCTTAGCGTGTCGTGCAAACTGCGGACAAAAGAATACGATGGTTCAAGCGTTAAAGATGCAGTTTTGAATAAAACATAATAACGACGCCATCGGCAGCAAGGCGTGCGCACAGACGGACCCCAAAACCACGACGTGGGTTACTGCGACAAATGCCCTCCTGGCTGGTGTCAATCACGTTGTACTTTTTTTCGATTTGATGGTTACGACGGGTAAGCCTTTTTGAATGCTTCTCACTCAAAACAGATGTATTCTCCAGAGAGTATACTTACACACGTCAACTAAAGCGCTGACTCTCATCAGCATTAATGCTTTTGGTGGTAAAAAAAACGGTGACATCCTGTTGGACACTTACCTTAACAGAGGCGATTGTCCAGAACGAATCAACAGTGTTATTGCTGCACCACTGGCAAAACGGCGTGTATGTTCCTAGAACAACATACACACAGATAAAACTTGTCACTGGGCCTTTAATGCATTTGCTTTTGTGAATCAAATATAGTTCACTGACTACTGCTGCTACTCCCGTGACTGCGCTGATTTAGCCGTAATTACTTAATTTTTGCTGTATCTCATGCAAACAAGTTGATAAACTGATCATTTGTAAGGTTGTCTGATGCAGCGTTTGACATAACTCACCCTTGAGGCCCTTCAATCCACACCAGGTCTCTCCATCCATCAGAGATCCCAGTAAAGTGTCCCCCAGGGTGACCAAACAATCCCTGTTTTTAGTGAACTTGTTGGCCCATACTCCTCCTTTATCGCTCCAGAGCAGCGTCTAATGCGAAAAGAAATAGAGAGAGAGGGGGGAAATATTAAGCTTAAGGAAATCTGGTGTAATTAGTGCGCAAAAAAAACCACATTCATGAGATCAGGAGTACCTACTTTTTCACCTGGATGTGTGTAGGGAGCCTCGACAAAGGCTGGCTCGTACTCTGCCTCAGGAAAGTAATACGGCCTCTTCCCTACATAAGTCTTTTCAAAAATATCCAATAACCCTTTGCACCTGAAAAATAAATACAAGTGTGCAGCAGATGAAATGCCAATCATGCAGAGACGCTTGTAATGAACAAAAGCAGTGCTCACCTCGTGCTGTTCTCTGGGAAACTCTCACATTTCTCCATGAACATCGCCCTGAACTCGCCCGTTCGAGGAATCAACACTGCCATTAAAGTCACAGTTACACAAAGGACGGACACAACGACGGGCACGATCACTTTAAGATTCATTTTAAAAGCTTCCTCTGTAGAATATGAACGTCTGCAAGAGTGCCGTTCTCACAGACCTGGTTTTGTAGGAGCGCTGTCGCTGGCTCCTTGTCAGCGGTCAAAGGTTCAAAAAGGGTAACAATTAACCGATTTAACCATTTAAAGGCACTTAAAAGCCGTCTTATCTCCGAGGAATCGAGGGAAATCCAATCAGTTCACTCAACCAAAACAAATGACTGAAACAAGCAAAGTTTTTCGACATTGCTTTACAAATAACACTGGAGGATTCTCAACGCTTTCTGATTGATTGAACAGTATATAACAAATAAAAGCCTGTTTGATCATAAGAGCACTCAAAAGAAACGAACAACGAGATAACAAGACTACGTCAGATCACGTGCTTGGAGCCGTCAGGAGGATCTAACAAGGATCTTCATCATCAAGCCACGACGCTTGATGGATGTATTTTATTTCATCATTTTAGTATTATATTCTTTTGCATTGTAAAACCTCAACATATGTGCATCATGGTGTTTTATTAAAGGAGTCGTAGGCTGCTGGTCATTATCTGTGCAAGTCCAGTGAAACCTCTTGACTAAGTTGTTAGAATCAGTTCCACAATCGATCGTTCAGTTGTGGTTCTCTTGAATAAAAGACGAGGAGGTCAATTTATGATTATTACATCATCTAATAGCAACTGTGATCCTGATGTCATTCGTGATCGTTGTTATATGTCCGAATACGGCGGTGACGCACTTCTCTCGCCAACCGACTGTTCAATTTTTATCCTGTCGTTTTAACCACACTTCAAACTAAATGACACTGTCAGTGTGTTTGGGTTTATGAAAAGGGAAATGCATTTCTTCTCCTCGTCGCTGAGTTGGTCATGAAAGTGCTGACAGGGGTGTGTGTGGTGCGCAGTTTGTGTGATCTGAGGGTTCAGTTTTGCGTCCATCCAGCATGAGAGATGTGACTTTCCCACAGGCGTAAAGTGCAGACTGCAAATTATTAATGCACCTTTGTTGTTACTGGACAGTCGCACGCTTTATGGAGAGGCCCAACAAACTAAGAAAACCTTGAAAACATGTTTGTTTGAGACAAATAAGCAAATTAGGTGAAGTAGATGATTAAACAGAATATGGCTTCCTTGTGTTGGTAGATAACTGCTTATCATTTAATACTTAATATTTAAGTTACATAACAAAACATAACCTAAGGTCAACATTCAAGTCGCTGTCATAAAAGTTTCTACAGCAGGTCTCAGATGACTCAAGTTTCATTTAATTGTATATCATTTTGTTTTGTGTGATTTATGTACAATGTCAGCTTTTGTCTCGTTGTGCATGAAAATGAAATTTCACACAATTCAACCTCACATTTTAACACTTTATTTAAAAACATTACAAGTTCTGCCCCCCGGAGGTTATTGCAGGGGTGAGATGGTCAGTTGGACAGGATTAGATAGCAGCACTCTACAGCACACGACAGTGAACTCATCTACTACTTGATAAAAAGCCTCCCGATCACACCCGCAACCTTTCGAATGAGGTGCATTGTCATATTGTAAAAATGTATATATAATATAATATATATATAAAAAGTTATTTATATAAAAATACACATTTCACATGAAATCAAACTGGCCCACCGGTACAAAAAACTATTACAATTCCGACAAACTGCAAAATAGAATATGATTTAATTTACAAAGACTGAACAAATATCTCTTCTCGCTGGTTATTGTTGTGACTCATCAGGACGTCTTCACCAACAGGATCCGCAGGGTTTCAGTGGATCAGAGCTGCACTCGTGGACCTGAGCTCTGCACAGAGAGACGAATAACGAGACGTCACGCAAACTGTGAGGACAGAATCATACGTGGTGATCACGTCCTCTCACACACACGCACACACAGAGACACACACGCGCTGGACTTACTCAGCCACCTCCTTGCAGTTGTATTTGATTCCTGCATCCAGCTCCTTTTGTAAGTTTTTCAAAGATGCATTTGTGCAGTTTGTGCTGGAGAGGACACAGAAAACACGACTTTAAGATCATATTTAGGAGTTGAACTATTAAAATGAAGAACATACAGAACATTTGTCACATTCAAGAGAACGTTGTTCCAGATATCTTGTGTACAAGGTGAAAATCTTACACAAAGTTCTCCTGTGTGACCAGAACAACATTCAGGTTTTTCACCCTGGAGGAGTTGAACCTCTTCACCTCGATGGAGGCAAAAATACTGACAATGAAAATAAAGAAGAGCACAGTTTAGAGAGACGCCATGAAGACAATAAGACATTAATGCACTCGGCAGATTGGAAGAAAAGGAATAACATAAAATAACTTGATATGAAAGAACCAGCGCTCGCGGATGTTTCTTGTGTCGCTTTTAATTTTATTCAGAGGTTTAATGACTGGACATGAAGTCGGGGATCGGCGTGGTCACACTGTTACCGTGGCAATGAGCAGTAAAACATCTTTTTTTAACAGTAATTTACAATAACTAGTAGTGAGCATACACGAACCGTTCATTTTGGTTTCTTGTGCTGCTATAATATCACTTCATCCGCACTTTAGTATTTCAGTCACCGTCAAAATGTGTGGTCGGATGAAATATTACGAAAGAGATATTCATTCTTTGTCTGTTCTCACAAATAAGAAGTGTGTAGAGCAGTGGTCCTCAATAGGCGGCCCCCGAACTGTTGTGTCAGCACGTGTATACCAGGACTTGTCTCCATGCCAACAATACACAGACAGCTGAGTCACTCACTGCTGCGAGCGCAATTTTTAACTTCCCCATTTTCGTTTTTTGGAGCAGTTCGCATAGTGACATTTTGCCGGCTGCAGGAGCCCAGACTGCACGAAAATGGCGTGTTCCAAGTTCACTGCTAAAAGAAAAGTGGCCAGTGAAAAAAGCGACAATTCAAGAAGAATGGACTGAAAAATGTGCATTCATTCTCCCTCCAACCAGCACAAGACCCATGTGCTTAATATGCCAGGAGACTATAGCTGTGAGGAGGATTTCCAATTTGAAACGGCATGATGAGACGGAGCACAGGAATTTTGAAGAGACATTTCCTCAAAATTCAGAGGTAAGAACAAAAATAAATGCACTGAAATCGTCATATCAAGCTGCAAGCAGGATTCTTGTCACATCTATGACACGACAACAGAAAGCAACAGAGCGCTCATTTGGAGTGGTGTGGATTTTGGGTAAGCACAAGAAGCCACTCTCAGATGCAGAAATAATAAAATAATGCACGACTGAACTGATGGACACGATGTTTGAAGGCAAACAAAAAGAGGAAATATTCAGCTATGTATTTTAATTTATGTCAAAATGGAAATGACATTTTATTTTAGTTCGTATTTTTGTTTTGAATGTTACAGTATTGTTGCATGTGGCCTGACCGACCTCAATACATGGACCTTTGAGTCATTGAAAAAAATCTCTGTGGCCCTTTCAGATTTGTATTTGAGTACGCCTGCTGTAGAGCAACTTACCTTGCAGAATTGAATGGGGTGGTGATGGATCCGTTTAGCATCGCTGTGACGTCACCACACGCAACGTCTGCAAACTACAGACAAGAATAATATGATATTAATGTTACACTGATATTTGGGATGAATCCAGAATGAAAAAATGACCTCGCTCCTCACAGAAAAATCACTAAGAGGCACCTTTATCCATATTTTTACGATTCGGTACAAGATACAAAGTAGTTTGTTTGTCCTTGAACAAATAAATTAATGACAAATTTAGCTAATTGCTTTACCGTCAATAAGCTGCTACAGTATCATTTAGCGATCACAGTTTCAATGCAGATTTAAGAATTCAGTGAACACTCTTGTAGTCATTAGTCATCCAGGTGTTTTCCTAGCGGTTATTCACTAACACACTACACAAACACTTCCACCAGCTGCTTCCAAATGCTGCCCTCACACTGATTTATCGCCTGAACAACCAGGTTGTTTATAGGATTTTCCTACGCAGGGAAATTTTACACAGAGGCGATAATAAGTAGGGGAACAGCAACACATTCCAGGCATATCAACAACTCGAGGCCTTTCTGCTTCTCTGACAAGTAGCACCACTGATTGAGAGTGTGTGCAGCAGTTTAGGACCATACAGTTTTGGCCAGCAATTCAATTGCAAATCATCTTTTATTGTACTGGATATATTCCACTAACTTTGTGGCACTACACTGTTTTCAGAAAGAATTTAAGCTTATCGGCAGCTGGAAATCTTGCTCACACTGACCCCCAGTGGTTGAAGTTGTCGTCTTGCAGCAGGGATGCTGCCTCACCTCACTGCTACGTGTTCGGCCGCAGGCGCAACAGACAAACCGAATCAGTGCTGTTCAACCTGCGGATGCTGTATGATAGACACTGCCCCCTTTGCGGTTTACTATCTGATCGTTTTTTTTTTATTTCATTAGGGACATCAGAGCAAGGAGGATGAGGGTGCGTGACATGATACATAGGAGACAAAAACAAGGTGAATATCATTGTCTGGGTCAGGAAAAAGAAAAAGGGCAACGGTGACGTCACCAGCAAATTTGTCTCGCTGCACTTTGGCCTTCCTACAGGCTGCTGTACTTTCTTAGAGCAGCAGTAGCTGATGAGAACAAGTGTCTGAACCTGTGGTGTTTTCGTTCTGTCGTGCTTCATGCGACACCTGCGTTTGTTTGAAATGCTGTTAACGGTTGCTTTTGCTTCATTTCAAGCTTCAGCACCGGCACAAACCAACCCTTGGCTCCTCTGAATGTGTGGGTTGCCTCTGCTCGCTCAGGAGAGAGCTACGCAATGTGGCTCCATGGAGACCGGCACAAAGCCTCATTGACGAAGAACCAGGCTGACTGACCTCTTTTCTTTTCTCTCCTCTCCATCATAATCACTTATATTCAGGAGAGGCTTGCTTCGCCATATGCTCCGCACATGTATTATCTTAAACACTGATCCCAGGACGGTCGGACTTTTTGGCAAAAACAGCAGATTCTTGTTGTTCACTTACAGCAGCTGAGGCTCTGTTCCAAAACGAGCGAACAGTGTTGTTCTCACAGTCTGTCCATCCTGGGCAGCCGGTGGTGAATGTTTCTGGAACAACACACGCAAACGCTCAACACTTTGCCTTTCCAGTGTGGTAGATCAGAATTCGCTTTAGGTTTCTTAACAAGTCTTACCACTGCTGCCCTCCTTCCCACACCAGGTCAGATCATTCACCACACTCCCCAGCAAAGTGTCCTCCAGGGTGAGAAAGCAATCTTTCTTCTCGGTGAAGTCATGGACCAGATCCTTCGTTTTGCTCCAGAACATCATCTGACCCAAAATAACAGTTTATATCACATTATTAAAAGGCATTGTCCTGAAGTCAGGAGTGAATAACGTGCACACTTTGTGATGAGCGGTGTTTACTCGGCCGCATGAAGGTTTGAAGTGGGCTGCGGCAATGAAAGGGTCGTAGGCTTCCATGGGAACTTCACAAGGGTCTCGCCCCACGTAGGCTTTTTCAAATGCACCCCATATCTTCTCACAGTTGTATCTGGAAAATAGACAACAGTGCTGCTTAGTCTCAGGAATGTGGATCAGCCTCCTTCTGGTGGAAAGGGACCAAATTCAGCGGCAGGCTGAAAAACAGTTTGTTCACTAGATTTACTGACACACCAGAGAGTTTTAACATCATTTAACAAAGGGAAACAAGACATTTATTTCTTGCTTGAACATTAAGAAAAACTATTTCAAGTGAGATTGCGGCGCTTTAATTATGATACATAATGCAGACAAACATTACTGTGTTTGTGGAGGTAAAGGCGCGTGTTCTGTTTCACTAAATGGATGCACACTGTATGTTTGAGGAAGGCTTTAACTTAATCTGTGTAAATTTAAAGGGTTTAAGAGATGACTATTCCAGCCGATACTGTCTCGTAACAAGAAATAATCCAGAGTAAAGTGCTCCATGCAATTTAGAAACAGCATCGTCATTACAAATAGAGTCCGGAGAGGAGCACTTTTATTAACACAAATGTGAATCATTCGGGGTTGTAGTTGCCAAGATTGCTAAAGCTCTGCCAACACGCGCGCACTCCCCGTTCATTCAATCACAACTTCTGCATTTCAATTTGTTCAACGGAGGTGGCCTGTAAATGTAACACTCAGTGGCCAGTTTAATAGGTAATCCAACATTCAAAGAGCCGCTGATTCAACGAATTATCATTTCGGCGGCTGCAGCGTGCAGTACTGTTGAGCTGCTCTGAGGTGTTTCTGTTAGTTAACCAGCATTGATTAATAATAAATATAATGGAAACGCCTGTCATTATGATGCAATACAGTTCAACAGCAACACAAACTACACTTTCTTTCAAAGCGACCAAAAGGTGTAACTCAGCTTGAATAAAAACTGAACATTTGTTCCTGCTTGAAGGGAGGATTTACTGCAGGACTTTTGTATTAGACTGCAGTGGTGGAAGAAGTATTCAGAGCCTTTACTTACAGTAAAACTATGCAAGTATTATGTGTGAAGTTTACTTGAAGTATCAGAAATAAAAGTGCTTATTATTTATTAAAATGTTCCCCATCTTGTCCACTATCTTGGGTAATTTAGTCTACAGCAAGGCTTCATATTAGGGTTGCAGCAATATTTGTTTATCAACGGTACTGAATTCTACCAATTCAGTGTTATTAAAAATATGAATATTTCAAGCTTATGTCAACTTTCCTGTATCTCAGGACATAATATTTTGTGAAATTATAATAAAGCGTGTGTTCAAACAAAATAACACTGATTCCTTTAAGGGTCGTCGTAAATAATAATATTTTTTTGTGAATATTTTCTAATAAAATCCTCACATATTGCCCCTTATAGGCTTCATCATAATTAATCATGCAACTAGTAAGATATGGAGACAGAAAGAAAAATGAGCCGCTAAAAGTAATAATCAAACATGTATTCAGCTGTGATTAAAACATTTGAAAGAAATATTGCCACCTGAAAAGTAAGTTTTGGTTAACTATCAGACAAGTTTAGTGGAATATTTGCACATAAGATAAAGTGGAGTGCGGGTGTTAAGTCAGCCTAAATAAAATGTACTTAAATAAATAAAGTACAAGTACCTCAAACTTGTACCTGAGTAATTACACCTACATGGCTACATTCACCACCTGTTTTTTTAAGCTAGGTGTTTTGATTTTGAGCTAGGCTACATGCTAGCTCAACACGACAAATATTTGACATATTTTGAATTTCATTCTAAATTTAATTAACGTCAGTCCCACGGTAGTGTGTGAGGGAGTCACTGATTATCACTGACACTGACTCTAGTCACTCACAAATGATATTCTCCACGCTAACGGTTGTAACTGACGTCTCTTACCCTTCGAACCGTTCACATCTGTCAATAAACGTTGATTTAAAGCTCGTTCCCTGTCGGAGGACCAGTCCCAGGACGACCGCGAGGACAATAATGAGGAGCAGGACTGCGACGACACTTAAAACCCGGCAGCGTCTGCTGCGTCTCTTCTCCGGGGAACGAAACTCACCGTCCATTAAAAATAAAAGCTGTTAAAGCGGTTAAAATTAAAAATGGGAGTTCGGTGCCAAGCTGCTGTTTTGTTGACACTGAGACGCCGCTCGCGCTCGGACGTCTATTTATGGAGGGGCGCACTTGAGTGCGCGCGCACACGTGCACTGGCTCGTGTCCACAAAGTCAGCAGGAGTCTTATCAGAGACTGGAGCAGCCGGAGTGAGGTCACAGTGAGGTCACAGTGAGGTCAGAGGGTCACAGCACTGATTGTCAGAGCAGGAGGGGAATAACTTTACTTTTCTTCAGTGATAGTGTGTGTGGAGGAGCAACGCAGATCGTTTTACTCAAATAAAAGTAGCATCCACAGTGTGGAAATACTCTTATTACTCCAGCAAAAGAGTTACACATGAAGTACAAAAAGTAAAACTACTCATTACACATTGAACAGAGTATACATACAACAACACATCTTATTGGACAACATATAAGACGATATATATCTGTGATTGGCCCATATTAGCCGATAATATACTAATATGGCCTCCCAAATGTACTTGGATACTTTTCCACTACTGGTATTAATATTCATGCTATACTTGATAATTCACTGTCGTATTCAGATTAAAGATTTTGCATTAAAGCAACGTTATGTAGAGATTGGCATTCATGTGATTTGGCGCCCGACCCACAGTGCAACACCGCCGCTGCAGATACAACTCCCAGATTTGTGTCAGTGTGTCAGACGTAATTTAGGTGCTAACTACAAACGAAACTCATCACATCATAACGTTATGTGTTTAAAACTTGTATCGTGCAGTGAGCGCGTACGTAACGCTGTGATCCAACCCTCTCGCTGAAGTTACACAGTGCAGAGGTGAGTGAAAGCAAAAGAGACACCCTTCGTCCTATTACGATTGCACACCCTCCCAACATAACCTAAAACAGAGATAAAAACATATATTATGGTTAAAAATCTATTTTTTTTAGATATATTATGACTTTATCATATATTGCTTCTCAGCTTTTGATAAATGCACGCTTTCCTCGTGCAGGAATACAAATCAGGTATAGAAATTCTGAATTGTTTAATGTTTTGCTGACCTAAAATTAGTTAAATTCATATGGAACATGTGTAAGGAATAGGCAACATCTAAAACGTATTATTATTATTATTACTACCATCAGCTACAGCTATTTTTGATCTTCCTGGATGAACATAGATGAATCACAGTTAATACCAGAGTACAACTGCACTTTGGTATTAACTGTGATTCATCTATGTTCATCCAGAAAGATCAAAAATACCCTTGTGGTTCAGGTATGAACACGTTTGCAAGCCTTTCTTTCCGGAGGCCATTCAAACTTTGTGGTCTTTTTCTTTAAAGCTGCATGCGTTCACTCTTTTAACCTTTGTGTGTCAGACAGGTAGGTAAGATTAGCATATATAATTAGGAGCTGTTACCGTAGCAGAGTGAAGCTCGCGCAAGTAAGTGTTAATCAACTGCTGACGGTTGCTTGCGAGCAATGATTTAAAGGTCAGAGTCATCAATAGCTGTCACGTGTGAACATGTTGAGAAATGCAGCAGACCTTTGAGCTCAAGAAAGAAGAGCAAAACCAATAGTTTATTATCATTCCAGTAAACAGGTTCTTCATCTCTGTTTTGCAGGAAGCACAATGACTTAATGATGCAGTAACACATTTATATGTACAAGATATATACACAACAACAGTATATCATTTGGTGGATGTCTCCTGCTTCAATTATCTTATACCGTTAAACAAATCACATGTGTAGTAATAAATATGTTATGGTTTTGAGCGCAAATCAAACTGAACTTTGATACTAACAGGATCTCTTGTTGAACTAAGAAAACAAACAGGTCGAGTTGCACAGGTTATCTGTGTGGGTGTGTTATCTCAAGGCTCAGCCCATGAAGACTGAGCACGCAGAACAATGGAATCAAAAAGTTATTGTAAGGTCTCCAGTGACATGCAAACAAAAACAGAATGTTAATAATCTCAGGCTATTGAAAATATGACGTATTATTGCACTATATTGTAACCGGTCAGGTCAAGGCCTGCAGTGTGAACTTTGGTCTCATAAACACAGACAGGTGGTTCAGACATGGACGTACTATACAGCTTTGAGGTCCGGGGCAAAAATAAGTTGCTCATTCAACTCTCAGTGAAAAGTATACAGGTTTTTCATGCTCTTGCAACGGTGGGTGATTTAACAGAAATGCTTTAAACGCCTTACGAAAATGTCACATATGAAACTGTTTTTTTCATCTAAACTAATGCTTTAACTTGTGAAAATAAAATAATGTACATAAATGCATTAGCGATTGTCTTTTTCCACATGTGCAAACAAGGCATGGCAGAATAAAACATATAAAATTGGCTTCTTTACATGCAAATTCCACATTTTCATACATTTTCCTATGAGATTGATTGATTTTCACTTGATAACTAACATCTTAACATGTGAAAATAAAATAATGTCACATTTTCACATATGAATGCAAAAGTACACATTTTAATTTACATTTACACGTGTGAATAACATATGCTCATATCCGATGGACTTTTCTTCACATGGATTAGAAAAAGATGGTCTTAAAATTACATTTTGACATACACAGGGCTTCAAAATGGGGTAACCTTCTGCACTGTGTTGTCATTATCATTACGGCTGATATACTGCTTTGGTGCAGCACCACTGCCCCAAAAAATTGTTTAATTAGAACAACGGCCTAAGTGATAGTTAAGTTGGAGCTTTCTGTGCTGATCTGCTTATGAAATATGATCAATAGAAATATACAGGACATAAAGAAAACACTTCACTTCAGGTCATCTTTTGAACAGTCAGTTTAAATAACACGTCAAATGAACTGTTTCAGAAAAAATGCTGAATCTGTGGGTGATTCAGTTCAATGTGAGGCTCCTTCTGTGCAACAGGCTCTTTGCACATGTTTGGCAGGAAGGAAGTTTGGGGTTCTGGATGCACTGAAGGATCATCAAGGTCCTGTGGACAAATATTATATCTGTTACCTCGGGGTGCCTTCAGGAAGTTCATTGTAAAGCTATACACAACATCTGTAGTAAACCTCAGATCCTTCTCAGGTCAGAAAAACACCTTTTTGTGTCGATCTAGAAGCACATGGAAAAAAGCTTATTTTGAGGTTAAATGGAGGACCGTCACTTACTCGTCATTATCTGTGCAAGTCCAGCGGAAACCTCTGGACTTGAGGATCTGGATCAGGTCTACAATGGATCCTTGACTACATGATTCTCTAAAGAGGACCAAAAAAAGCACTTGATTGGTGGTTATAAATGTTTACCACATTTTAATAAGTCACTATTTATAATGGGGCTATAAACTGCATCTAATAGTAATCAATGGCTGATAAGAGGCCATTAATGAGGTAAGCTTTGGGTTGCCAGGTTCTGTGCAAAGAAAAAGAAAGGTGTTTATCTTTTGTATTTGGTAATAAATCAGCTTTATTGTCATTACACATGCATACAATAAAACATAATCTTGTCATTTCAAGAGAGTCTACCATAGTAATACATATTTGTGGGTTTTAAACGTACTGATAAGCCATACGGTTTGCAGTTATGGATGTTGATAAGGTATTAAATGGCTTTCAGTTCAAATTCTCATCAAATTTTGTCCGGATATTAACCATTAGAGGTACTTTGTGCTGAATTAAAGAGCGGAAAAGAAAGGTTTTCTGGTTGAAAAGCCTGTCAGAGGGTTTTTTTCACAACCTGGCAACACAAAAGTTATCCACATTCACTGCTTTTGATCTATGAATCTGTATCTATAAATAATTGGTATGAAATGCTAAGTAAGTATTTGTTACAATGTAAAGACCCTGTATAAAAAGTGATGAATTTGACAGTGGTACTGTATGGAAATAACACTTTACTGTAATGCAGTAAGTATCAGCTATTTCAATGCTCACATGAAGGGTCCCTCTAGATTGGCCACCACCTTTATGTTGACATAATTCACCCTGCGTGGGTTCAGACCGTCCAGCTCAACACTCCCAAACATGCTGAAAGATACAAGGGGTGATTATTTTACAGACACTCAGCAAACACCACTTTCTTCAATATTTGAGTCTTTACTTTTTGCTTACCTTTTTCTGTTGAAGGCGTTGACAATAGATCCATTCAGTAACACCGTGATGTTGCCGCACGCCATCTCTGCAAACTGACAAAGAGGTGAAGAATATCGCATGACAGCAATATTCCACAGCTGCTTCTGGAGCAGTATGTTGCATATAAATGATAAACAACAACACAGCTGTGTGTGCGGAGGAAGAATGTTCTGACATTAAACTCACATTTTGGGATGCTCGCCTCCACAAGGAGTACACTGGATGATTTCTACACGCCGACCACTCCGGACAAGAACTGAAATCAAAACCTGTGTGCCACATTCACAGCTGTCAGTTAGAGCAGGCAGCGTGTTGTCACCTTAGACATTACTGAAAAGGTGAGGAAGACATGTGTTGACAAGCACTTTGGCGAGTTAATCACTCAACACCACCGCTGCACTAAAATATCCTGAAGGCTCGGCCAAACATCTGGGAGCACAGCTGCAGCTTCCCGAGCGATGATGTTTTATTTGAATCCCAGTGCGAGCTTCTTCATTTCAAAAACGCACGAATAAGAGAAAAATATGTTTGTAATTGAATATCAGTGTTAAGATTTTAAAAGAATAGATGAGGAAAATTGGAATTATAGTGTTCATTTAGTTAAGATTAATTATTTCAAGCAATTTAACAATGCATTTATTTTTTTTGTTACTACTTTAGGGAAAAACATAATCAAGCCATGTGACAACATTAATGTATTTTACATTTTTAAGTTGACTTGGTGAACTGTTGCTTATTTACACATCAGCAGATAATTTTATAGCCCAAAATCAGTGCAATATTCACTTTCTTTAATCTCCATTTTTGGTCTCCACCAACTACTGAGGTAAATTACCTGGCTCTGTAGCTGTGACCAGGTAGCCACTAACTTTGTTGGCCGTTCGGTGCTTAAGAGGTAAGTTTTTCTGTTAGCTTCCTCACTGAACACGGCTGCCTGCTGCTGCTGTAATAGATTGTAAAATCGAAAAACAATCAGCTGAAAGATGCTAAATGCTTTGTAAGGATGAGCGGAGCTGCAGAGTCAATATGAGCAACGCGTTTTACTTGGTCACTTGATCCATTCTTATAAAAAGATATTGATTCGTGCAGCGTCAAGAAAGCCAGTAATAGCAAAATAAATAATACTTTTACATGTTTTCCTTTTATATGTACACTTAATTCTCTTTTTGTTACCCAATCTGGTCACAGTAAACAAAGAGAGTTACAGCGAGTCTTTAACAATGATTTAGTTACTAAAGTGTTTCCAAACCTGACAGTCACGACCCTTTAAATGGCTCAAGAAATATCTTAGAAGGCTTTTATTTGCTAATTAACAGGAAAGAAAAGACTAAAATTGTTGTTCTGATACTTAATTTTAAGAGCTTGGGGGCCATTCATTAACAAGAACAAGCATCACGTTTTGGTGTTTTTGAGTTATTTCAATTGTCTCTGTCTGAGAACCAGAAAAGATCTACCGGAGTCTTCCTCTTGTCCACACCAGATGAGGTCGTTGAACATGTAGCCGACCAGCGTGTCCTCCAGTGTCCAGAAGTGACGCACCACAGCTGTATAGCTGTGCATCAGGGTCCTGGTTTTACTCCAAAAGAGGAACTGAACAGGCAGTGATAAAGCAGCTTAACTCAAGGATTTTCCATTTTAAGAGGTGAAAGTGACAAATTATGAACATAAATCGAATTTGGGGGCCCGTGCTCACCGAATCACAAGGCCAGGTTTGTGGCATCGCATAAAACATGGGATGATAATCCTCCACGGTCACATTACAAGAGGACTGACGGATGACCGCCTCTTCGAACTGACTCCAGATGTCCTCACAGTCATACCTAGACATGAATGATGATTTAGCTCTTACCGCCAAGATTCAAAAGTGAATTACTTAGTGTAAGGTCCCATGAATTTAACAGAAGTTTTTACATCATATTCTAAATAGAAAATGTGTGACATGAACTGGGAGAAGTTCTGAATTCTGGTTGAGTTGGCACTGAATGATGATTTTGTAGTGATGAACTGAACTGTAACTACACTTTGATCAGTTTTAAGCTTCTTTCAAAAGGAACTTGAGCAAATATCGCCAAATTATAACCAAGGTGTGTAAAGTTCCCATGAGATAAAACATCTTTTCATACAAAGAGTATCGGTACATGCCCTCGTACCACAGTTACCTTCTTTGTCTCGGGTTCTTTCTTCTTCCTGACTCATTCAACTCATTCAACATCACATCAGAACTAGTATTACCACACTGGCTTCATCATTTACTCAGCCTTTATTCGCCCAAAATCAAGTCATTCACGTTTCGAGGCTAAGTCACTTCTGTTAAAATCAAAAGGTCAGGACTGTAAATGTTGACGACACGTGAGTATAAATTATCATTACCTCAAGCTCGGGTTAACCAGCGTGATGTAATTGTAACACCTTCCGACCACGATGTGTTTAATGTTGGGGGTTGTCCCGAGCTCAGCTCTCAGTTGGCCGGGACGGAGCAGGAGCATAATAAACCCTTTGAAATGGACACGAAGACGGAAGAAAGAGGACATTATCTTTCACAGTTCGGGAGGGGCACATCAGAAAGAAACAACTGTGGGCATGTCAGTTACTTACATAGACTCACGCTGATCATTACAAAGGACGCAGATGTTTTGGGGGAGCTCATGATGGCGATACCTCGAGTGTTCATGCCTCAACCCGCCTCACTGCAGATCAATCCAAACGTTTTCTTTTTAATTTTAGTTTGGATTCCAGGGAAGCGGGAACTTTCACGGGAACTCACAGGGAGTTCGTTTGCCACTGCGTGCTCGGCTGAAATGTGATTTCCCTTGTTGCATGTACAAAGGATGTCCTCCCACGTTTACGTTTTGGTCTGGAGCCGTCAAACCTGGCAACTTCTCAAACACCCTGCAGGAGACACTGACACATGACCTTTAAGAAAACAATACATCTTCTAGCAATTATTAAAATATGTGAACAAGCATGTCCAGTTGTGTGAGTCAGAGGTGAAATGTAGAAGGGAACGCTCACCATTTTTCAGTAAAGACGGTTGAAAAGCGCAGCGTCTCGGGTCAGATTCTGTCCGTCGTGGTGTGATCTGATGTCCTCTCTGGGGCGAATGCTCGTCATGCCCCGAGTCTTCACAGGTCGACAAACACAACACAACACAGCTCCTTCCCAGCCGGCAGAGACATTGATAAAGGACAGATGAGATGACGAAGAGTAGATCCGCATGACTCCCATTATGGTGTCATTAAGAATCTCCCCACACAGAGAGAGTGTGTGTGTGTGTGTGTGTGCTGTTCTCTGGGATGTGGTGCCATGACGGGCTGGAGGAAAAACATACGTCTGTGATTTACTGGACTCAGGACGACTTCCCGGGAAAAATGAGCATCATGAAGAAGTCAGCAGATGTTATTGTGTGAAGAAGTACATCAGGTGTTACAGGCAAAACATAGTGACGTAGTTGCGTGTCCTCCTCTTTAAAGATGCGCTGGCTGTATGAAGTAATTGTTACAGGTTAATGCAACAATAATGTAATATTTCTTCATTCTTCACACAACCTACCTGTTGTACATAATCTCGACTCCATTGTGGTTTTGATACTTTGATCTTAGAAAAAGAGGACTTGAGCGCCTCTCCATCACTGCATAAATTAAGGACTACATTTTAGCTTAGTTCTACGGAAGCGTGTTGCTTTCACTTGAAAAAAAAATGTTTTGGTTTGTTTTTCTGAGTAATTCTTTTAATTTGTTTTCATGGTTGGTTTTTCGGAGTAATTTATTTCTGAGTTTAAAGAGCATTTGAAACAACAGACGCATTCATTCCTTTACTGAGTTCGATTTAATGGAAACAAACATGACCGGCTTGTTTAATCAAGTTTTACTTTGATCTGGGAGACAGTCCTGTCTTTAAGTCATATCGATGGTATTATCATTAGTTTGTCGACTTCACGCAGGTACCTGAGCACTTTGCGGTTGCTCAGAAGGAAAGCCCATTCAGATCTGCTAGACATAGCAATGTTTCTCCAGGATCAGTTGGACAGATATGGCATGCTCCACGGATACAAGATATTGCATTTGAAATCAGGAGCAGGAGTCACTATAGGTCCATGGGAGTCACTTGCTGAGGTTCTCGCGGGAGTTCAAAGTATCTCAATAATTAAATTTTTTTTTTTTCAAGTCAATGCATTACACTTCCGTAGTTCACAGGTTATATATCTGCCTTCTGTTAACTCAGAGGGAGTTTGTTTGCCACTGCGTGCTCGACTGAAGTGTGATTTTCCCTTGTTGCATGTACAAAGGATGTCCTCCCACGTTAAGTTTTGGTCTGGAGCCGTCAAACCTGGCAACTTCTCAAACAGCCTGCAGGAGATTTTGACACATGACCTTTAAGAAAACAATAGATCTTCTGGCATTTGGACGAGCAATTATTAAAATAAGTGAACAAGCATGCCAAGTTTTCTCTTGACTCTTCCTCTAGCTTCACCGTCAGATCAAACTTCAGTTTTTATTCAATACCTGCAAATGACCTTCACATCTGCCTCAGTTGCACTTTGAGTTTGACGTTCATTCACAACTTTTGGCATGCTGATTTAGCTCAAAGCATCGCTGCTAGCATGGCTGAATAGTCTTAATCTTCTTCCCATTTAACTATGAAAGTGCTTGTTGTGAGGAAAAGACAGATTTCATCACCAACGTCTGCTGATTTCAAAATATCACTGATTTGCCAAAGAGGCGTTCTGCAATTAACGGTTCAGACCAGGGGACACAGTATCTGACGGTGACAGCTGTGATCTTACACCTTCATTTGTTCTCTACTCTAAAATAATAATGATTGCAGATTACTTGAGATTGTTTCTGATAAGGTGTAAACGTTTGTCATGTGAAATGGCCTGACTACAACGAGGAGTGTCAGCGAGGCAAACTCACATTAGAGGCCTGAGTGACCCGTTACATCATTCAACTCGTGTTCTTCATCACCAAATCTACAGAAAACTGCCATCAGCTGAATGCTGTTCTCATTCTACTTCTATGTCTTAAATCATATTATAAAAAAACTAAGGAAAGAATTAGATGTCATTTATGGCCGACTGTTGCCCAGAGACATCTGGGATTGGCTCCAGTGACCCCCGCGACCCCTTGAAAAAGGGATAAAGCGGCTACAGACGATGAATGAACGTTGCCAGACATCTCATTAACTCCTCAAGGAATTTATCATTTCTGAATTTCCGCCACCTCGTCTGTGAGATAAAGGCCGTCTGAGGTTAAATCTGTAGGAGCGTGGATGAGACGGCGCCCTCCTGATTTTAAAGCTAATTGCGCTGTTAGCACTCTGCGCAGGAGGACAGAGCGCCTCGGCAGGACTTTATTGACATTAAGCAGCTGAATACAGCCTCGACGAAGAGAAGGACTCGAGGACTGAATGCTAAAGAAAGCACATTTACTTTAATAATAACTTCTGTATAAACATACAGAAAGTGTTTTTTCTTTCCTTTCTTGGAAGCAGAACTTGAGAGCCACGAGGGGGAAGTTTAACAATGAACTTAAAAAGGAAACTTAACAGTAGTTACCTTACAGTACTTCCTCTTCGACCGATTTCACTGTTTGATGCCCGCAATGTAAAAATTTCAAAATAAGATAACCTAAAATAATTTGGGGAAGTGGAGGAAGTAGTTCTTATTCTCACAGGTATCATGACCCTGACAATCTCCATGTTTAAGAAAAGAAAAAGTCAACAATTTAGTGTATTCATACAGGAATAATAACTATTCACTAACCATTATTGGTTGACACATTTGAGGGAATTATATAAAAATGACAGAACAGGTCAGAAATTTGGTGCCCTTTTGACATCAGGAGGCTTTTATTTGTCTTTTCCCCTCAGGGTATGTACTTGAAAGGTATCCAAAAAAATAGCTTTGAGGCTAAGTTGTTGAGCTGAAGTGCACATTTGTTCTATGCTGCAGTGTTCTCGTGACCTTAATTACACACAAACGGACAGCAAATATTGTTTTTCAGCAGCCTCATGCAGCTCCCAGCTTTAATCAGTGATCAGTGGGATGACAGACTCCACCGCTGTTGTAGAGTCTGATCACAGGAGCGCCTGAAGTCTAAAAGTCTAAAATTGAAGTCTTCAATTTTGCACCTGGGTGGGATGATGGCATGTGCTGCCGAGATGGCTTTGATTCTGTCCTTCATCCTCCTCTTAGCCACCCTCTCCAGGCTGTCCAGCTCCAGTCCAACCACCCTCCTCACCAGCTCGTCTAGCCTGTTGACCTCACCAGTCTTGATGCCACCCCACTGACACACCACAGCACAGACGAGTACACTGGCCACATAAGACTGGTAGAAGGTCTTCAGGAGCCCTAACGCAGCCTGATCTTTCCCCTTCCTGAACAGGTTTGGACAGGTTTCCATTTTTGTCCCTAAATGTCAATGAAATAATAAAACACCTGAAGTCGCCTGCAGGCAGAACTACAAACCTGTACACAACATCATGTTTGACTTGTAGCCTCCTTCTCAAAGGCAGCCAATACATGCTTTATCAAATACACAGCAGCTGCTGCCACCTTCTGGCCTAAAGCGGTATGTGTTTGCATCTTTATTTATATCCCCTTCTCATACAACATGCACAAACATGCAGACTTTTCAGCAAAGGTTCCTGAGGACCTTCACAAACTAGTTGTAAAAGCTAAAATCCTGTCCATGAAACGTGTACTGGTGCCAGTAGTCATTCCAGATTTTTCAGATGAAAAAGTTTAACGTGGTCTCCATAGTTATAGAACTCAAATCCTACATAGAGAGGCTCTGTGAATGTGGTTTGGACTCTGTGGATGAGATCTACCGACTCAGAGATGGTGCAAAAGCAAAGGGTCCCCGCTTCGCGGTCCAGGAGTACTCCTATCCTCGAAGACGGAGCTGCTTTAATGTCAGTACGCTCATCATTGTGCCAGAAAGAGAAACCAAAGACAGAGCAGTCCAAACACCAGGAGAGCTGATTCATTCCAAAGCGAGTTTCGTTGCCGTCACCTTTCCTGGCTATACCTTTGTACGACACTCCAATGCACACCTGCTCCCCTCCCCACTCCAGCTCCCAGTAGCAACGGCCCTCCAGGGGCTGGCGGCACAGCACCTCCTCCCAGTAGTCAAACCTGTCAGGGTGGTCGGGGACCGGCGGAGGACGCTCGAGGTACGTGGCTTCAGTGCAGTCTTCAGAGAGGCCGAGCTCAGGGTGGGCTGTGTCTGGATCCAGAGTGAGATCTGTCCAGTCTGATACGAAAAGTAGAAGATACTCAGAGTCAAACCATTACACCCATTGCATACACATTAACGCCCACAGTGACACTACTGGAATAGCCTTGTCGTTCTGCTTTTATGTTGCCACCAATGCACTTATGTTATCTATATGTCTTATTGTGTGTGTGTTAAAGAAAAAAAGGCTGCACCTCCAGCTTTATAAATCAGATGTTTATGAGTGCAAATTAAATAAAAACGTCATAAAAACTCACATTTGCGAAAACCAGCCATTGTTGCTGCCATTTTCTTTCAACAACATGTAAAAAAAAGTTGTTTTTTTAGTCAATTAGACTCCTCTGCTTTCGTGGATTCCTGTAAGCAGACATGACAGCGCTCTAGCCAATGAGAGCGGGGAGTTCACATCCAGTGGCATTTTTTGACCAATGAGAGCGAGAGTTACCTTTAGTCCCACCCTCCCATAGTTGAAAGTCCTGTGTGTCAACTTTACGTCTTGTAGTAGTTGTGTTAAAGAAGAACACATTGTTAATTGAACCTGAATATAATTTTAAAGAGTTTTTTCTTACTTTACTTTAACTTTACTTTGTAAAGGGAAAGCTATAACGTCTATGTGAGACAAAAGCCCTTTTAAATGTGAACCTACAGCTTTATAAACCCAATATTTGTTTGCCAGTTACTTTAAAGGATATATAAAAACTCACATCTGCGGAAATCATCCTTCGTTGCTGCCACTTTCTTTCGACAACATGTAATAAAGTTGTCATAAGTAAATCAGACTCCTCTACTTTCATGCCGTTTCCTGTACGGATAAATGACAGCGCTCTAGCCAATGAGAGCAGCGACTTCTTATCGAGCGGCATTTTCTGACCAATGAGAGCGAGAGTTGTCTTTAGTCCCACCCTGCCAGAGCTAGAAGTCAACACTGAGAAGCCAGCCCTCTTCAGAGGTGGGTTGAGCTAGCTTTAGCTCATTGAAACTCTTAATTTACCTTATAATAAACTGCAACAAGAGTTATAACATAACAGCCTGGCAAACCGTTTATTTTATGCGCATAGCTGTAGTTGTCATTGCGCCCAGGGTCCGTTTATTCCCGTGAAAGCTAACTAGCATAGAGAGCTAATTTAGCTAAACAGCCCAACGGTCGCTAACAGATTTACTCGCTAATCTACCTCGTTTATCCAGACAGTAGTTCACAGATTGAATCTCTGACTTCAGCTATCAAAAAGCGGACGGAAAGCTTCTGCGAATGTGAATGAATCTGTGGATGAGTGTCGCTTTTGTTCCCCTCTCTCATCAGGAACATAACGTTTTTAACTGTTGCTGTCAAAATCATTGACGTCTCCTGTCTGTCAACATGAGCGATCCTTGGCAAGAATGTATGGATCACTGTGTGGAGGTCACCAAGAAGGCTGGGAAGGTGAGTTAACTGTATTATAACATGCTTTATAGTGCTGTGGTCAGGAAAATGACTCTATTTTCGGTGGAAATATCAGCTTTGCATCCAATCACAGTCATGCGAATACATTCATTTCACATATACTGTAGCTGGCACAATACCTGAAATGGATAAGGGTGAAACAGCTTTTTTTCTCCTCATGAGTCATAATTGAGATTTGCAATCTTTGTTGTTGTATCCTTGTTCTTTTTCTGTAAAACCACAGGTAATGCTAGATCAAAATGAGGTCTCTTTATGTTGCAACTTAACATATGTTTCAGTTCAGTTTTATATTTCTGTCTTGTTCTGACGCTGTGTTTATGCTCTGCTTAGATTTAGGCACAAAACACTTGGTTAGGGTTCGAGAATGGTTTGGCTTAAAAACACCCGTCTTGGTCGCCGCAAAAAACAGCTGGAGATGGTCCATCTTCCAATGAAAAATAGTGACATAAGTATTACCTAGAGATTATTAAACTATAAATTAAAACCCTTATTAATTGTGGTTACTATAAAGTGTTACCTAAACTGATTTCTGACTTCTTTCTTTCTGTTCCGAGTATGGAAAGTTAGTTGTCATCCAGCTATAATCAAAAAAGGTATTTGTATTTGATAGGTGCACTAATTTCAATCAATGTATGGTCTGAAGAGAAATGCTATCCGCCACTACCTGTCTTTAAGTACAGACCGGGTACGATTTCAGGAGGAAACTATTTAATGTGTAATAACACATAATGATATGCGAGCTGCGGAGCTTTCACGTAATCATCTCTGACCCGTCATTGCCGGCAGTGTGTTACCATAACAGACAATATGTCGGGCTAATTGGAGTAACAGATGTGGTCAGTCATCCAAAAAATTCCCCTGGCTGAGTTTTGTGAGCGTTGTCTCTCTGCCAGATGATCCGCGAGGCGCTCCAGAAGGACATCACCATCATGCAGAAGAGCTCGCCGGTTGACCTGGTGACCGAGACGGACCAGAAAGTGGAACAGCTCATTATATCCTCCATCAAGGAAAAGTACCCGACTCACAGGTACCTTGCTAGCAAATGTGGAAGTGAGAGGTGGCATATGAACTGCTTAATAGTCCTGTGGGTTATAAAAGGGAAGCATCTTTTATGGGTTTATATTGTCAGTCTCTCAAACTGTTTTATTCATTTTTATTATTTTATTGTTTTGTAGAGTTGATGCTTAATTTCACTTTGCTTATTTTGGGTTAGGAGTAGAGCTGTAGCCAAGAATTGTGAAACGCTGATGTTATTAGCTGTAAAACAAAACAGAAAAGGAACCGTCGGCAAAAGTAAAAGCATCTTAAGTTATTTATCGTTTGGATTACTCAGATAACTGTTATTATAAAGCCTTCACCCACCCAAAAATAAACTCTGGTGGGGAGATACTAAGTCCTATGGAAGCTGAGAACGATCAGCAATTTTTTTTTTTATTCATTTATTTTAATAGCAGTATCTTTCAAGATCACAAGTTAATTGTTTCGTTGTCTTGAGATAACAGCTGTTTCCGCCTTCGTGACGACAGTTTAATTTATCTCGCTATCTCAAGAAAACAAAAAGACAGATTTCTCAAGTTAACAAGCTCGTTTGGGATAAGAAAAATAACTTTATCAGATTCATCAGAGACCACGACGTACACACTGCTCTGTGGGTGAGTTTGGCAGTTTCAAAGGAAGCCATATGGACTTTTCATGAACTTTTGCCTTCTGTTCTGAGAGTGTTTTCCCAAGTGATTAGATATTAGGCAACAAGACAGACCTTTCTTAAAGATTAGTTGAGGGAAATGACGAATTTAGGACGCGTTTGCGTTGACTTGCATAATCAGCGATGTGACTATTGTAAATACTTACACCGTGACGTTGATGCTGGAACAATATATTGCGCAACCCTAGTATTTACATTATGACTCATCAATGTAAGGGAAAAGCTTCCATTCAGTGGTTAACTTAAGCTGATGTGTCACTCTCTGGCACACTACAACCACCAGACTCCTTGTTGGCAGAGAGCAACTGGAAAAGAAACTGTATTAACGCTTGTTTAAATGTTATAATAGAAGTATGTATAAATAAGTGCGGCTCTGAAGTACTGATACTGATCAAAATAACCTACACATGTTGTTCGTTGGAACAGACCCAAACCGATTTGCAAGGGCTCCTTTATCCCAAATGCAAATAATGTAGTCAAACGACTACAACACAGCAAACACATATGAGAGTGTAAGCTTAACACCACGGGTATGAATGCACCAGCTGTTCAGTACAGTTGAGAGATCTTTGTTTTAGGGATGTGGCGTTTCTTGTTTCGCTTGTTTATGTTGTGGACGTGTTTGTGTTCTCCTGGGACCAGAGACACACAAGTTAAAAGTGGAAACTAAGTTATTCCAACATATCGCCAAAAATAATCGCCAAAAAGGTTTTTCCAGCCCTAAGAATTTGCGCTCCGTTTTCATCGTTACTCTTGTGAAGAGGCCATCTGTGCATGCTGGCATGGCCTTCCCGAGCTCTGATATACATTCAAAGTAATAAGAGAAGCAACCTTTTGTTTAAATGGGTTAATTATCTCATTAGCTCAATATAACAAAGCTCGTTTTCTGGAGTTAATGAAATAATTAGCTCTTGATCTCGGATGTGGTTCTCAGCTTCCGTAGAAATCTTCATTTGTTGATTTATTTATTTATTGTTGTTGGACTAAAACTAGACAAAAATCGCTTGTACCCAGTCTTAAAGAACTGTCATCAGCCTCGCCAGTATTCACAGCTGCAAAGCTTAAACCTCCACCAGGATGCTCAAAGACCTGAAATCGAAGGAAAAACTCCTGAGGACACGACCTCAATATACTTTATGTCACATATTACTGACTATAATAGAAACATGAAAGTAAACTCAGCAGGTCAACAGTATCAAGTGCTTTGATATTATTCATTAACAGCTGAGGTAACCAGTCCTGTCCTGATTATCTATTTTCTTTCTTCCCTCTGTGATTCTGAAGCTTTATAGGTGAGGAGTCAGTCGCAGCGGGAGCTCCCAGCGTCCTGACAGACAATCCCACTTGGATCATCGACCCCATCGACGGCACCACCAACTTCGTTCACAGGTACCGTGCGCTGAAATACCGTCTTACCCCATTGAGAAACCTGATAAGGCACTGGATTCCTTTTTATCTCTGTCGCTCCTTTAACTATTTTTATCTTTTAATTAGGTTCTCTGTTGGATTGTCCTCTCTGTCAGGGATAATTAGACAACGCAGATGAAACTGAACTGATAATAGAAATTGATTCCTCTGAGCTTAAACCTAGAGGGAGTTCATTAAATGAATGTTTTATAATTGTACATTTCTTTTCATACAGGTTCCCGTTTGTGTCCGTATCAATCGGCTTCACCGTGAAGAAAGAGGTACGCTTCCTTGTTTGTGAATCACGGACTCCTTTGACACCGTAACGTCGTAATTATTGGAAACATCAAAATACTAATTGCCCCGATAACCCGGTGGATATCTGATGAGTAGCACAGCGGATTTCACTTTATATGGCCGTGCTATTTTTAGCCCTCCGCCGCACACCGCATTGTTCACTGCTGTTTTCTGCCTCTCGGCCTCAGATAGAGTTCGGGATCGTCTACAGCTGCATCGAGGAAAAGATGTACGCGGCGCGAAAAGGCAAAGGAGCGTTCTGCAACGGAGCCCCCATCAAAGTGTCCGGACAAGAAGGTAAAGAGTGATAATCGCCTGTCAGGTGCAGTTTTTAATCGCATCCACCAGGTGGAGGCAACGTGACGGCAATATTCTGCGGCCCGTCGCAGCAGCTCTGCACAGAGAAACCTCAGAGGCAGACGGTGCTCATTACTGTGATTCTGTGTGTCCAGATGTGATCGTTCTTCATTTTGTGTTCCCCCCCCATCCACAGATATCAGCCAGTCGATGGTGCTGACAGAAATGGGCTTCAAGAAGAATCCTGAGCATTTCAACGCGATGTTGGCCAACGTCAAGACCATCCTCACCATCCCTGTGCACGGGTAAATATACTCAGCCGTGCACCCGTTGTAATCCTGAACATTTCAGTCGATCCGGTGACTCCCGTCACACTTCAGCAAACACTCACACAACTGCGTCTGTTCGCAGCGCCAGCCAAACAAAGTCTCGTCTTAATACAGATGTTAACGCGTGCGGTATGAGCGGGTTGTTTCCACGCAACGGCACCTCACTGTGAATTGAGATGTTGAGTTGGAGGTGTGCAGCCCGTCGAGGCCTCCCCTTCCTGTTCCATTCCTCCCTTTGAAGAATTACATTTTATCCACCACCGAAGAATGCTTGAAAAATGACAACTGTCATGTTTTGTGGGCGCGCATTCGAGACATAAAAATGTTCTGCCGCCTGTTTCGGAAACCAAGACATTGTGTTTGGCTGTCGCTGTGTCACAATGAAAAGCAATCCAAGAAAAAGGGAAAAGGATCCGTCCTGATCCTTCAAATGTTATCAAACACTTGATGAAGATAAGCAACGGGGGCAGGGCGTTTTACAGTTGAACAACAAACTTCATCGGCGAAAATGACATCAGTGCACTGAAACAGTTCACCTCGCTGTCGGGCTGTCACAGTGTCAGATGTCACAGTGCCGGAAGAAATTACAAAAAAGACTTTATTGCATAATCGCCTTACACTGTGGGTAGGGTGTCTTTCTCCTGCCTGTCATCTCCTTCACCATGATTTTGTGCAACAGTAATTGCCACACACACACACACACACACACACTGGTAGAAGCTAGCCAACAGTTGCCGCAAGTTCCTCTTTATTCTCACTTTTTTGACAGGTGGCAACCAGCGTTACCACCAAAACCGGAGCTTACGTTACAATTCCTGGCTTGCAGACTGTTGTCGGGCGTCCATCTGTCCATGTATCTACAGCCTCTATCTTAACAACAGTGTTCAAAAAATAATTTAGTTTTCTACATTTTTTCCAAAAAATGTACAGCTAGAGAGGTAAATACAAAAACTAAGCACCAAATATCATGAAGCATCACAAATGCGGTCTGATTTCATGGCAGTTTTTTAGGATTAACACACACTAAACCCTCACTAAACCATTTGGGAGTCAGCAGCGTGTCACATGCAGTCCAGCGCTGAGTAAACCTCTGTTTTCATCCGCAGTATCCGCTCCCCGGGCAGCGCGGCTGTCAACATGTGTCTGGTAGCGTGCGGATCGGCCGATGCTTACTACCACATGGGCATCCACTGCTGGGACATGGCTGGAGGGGCGGCGATAGTTACCGAAGCTGGAGGAGTCATCGTGGACATCTCGGGTGAGTCACCGTGAAAAACGTGAGCTCTTCAAAGAGAATCTTTTCAGAGGCTGCTGAGTCACCGGATGAAATGAGGGAAGTGGGCAACAGGGTGATTGACTTGTGGAGGAGCTGCAGGACGGCTGAAGGTGATTGCTTTACCGTGCAAAGCAGCGAGAACCGACCGCTGCTTTCAGCCCGAACACGAGAGGAGTTATTAACGCGTATGAATTATTTATTCTTAGTAATTCTTGTTATTGGTTTTCATCCCTCTGTCTGCTCACAGACGCCTGTGAAAACACTGTCAAAGCCGGGGAGCAGGGCAGCGGGTGCTTTTGCACTTGAAAGAGGAAGCGGGAGGGTTTGAGAAATGTTGTGTTGAATGTGGCCAACGTTGCCGCCGACTTACCAACTGGCCCGAGTTTTCCGGCGGATGAGAAAACAGGTGCGCGGTGGAGTTCTCGTGGCGACTTTAAGCTCTCCCGTTTTTCATCGCCGATCCCACGCGGCGTGCGATTTCCCAATGAGTGCGATTATTGGTTGGTAAATGTGTCCACTGTCTGCTTTTAAACCGAGCACATAACTCTCCACCCGCTTATGAAGCAATTGGTATTTGCCAGTTGTTCTTCTACACGAGCATCTGCAAATGAACGCATCGATTTAAATAAATAAAAATCGTATTACTCAGCAGTGGAGGACCTCTTTGACTGCACACTAAATAATATATTTGCCGTTATGTTGCCCAGTCAGTCAGTGGCATTGTCAGCGCATGCCGACGGAGACGTGAAGCAACTTTCCAAATGCCGCGTTTAGACGCGCCGTCATCTTCGCTGGGGGTTTGACT
Organism: Spondyliosoma cantharus; assembly: GCA_900302685.1. Classification (NCBI taxonomy): domain Eukaryota; kingdom Metazoa; phylum Chordata; class Actinopteri; order Spariformes; family Sparidae; genus Spondyliosoma; species Spondyliosoma cantharus. The sequence goes on from OMLP01020096.1 coordinate 46,876, forward strand.
ACACGCAAGCCTGCTCACAGTGACATTTGAAGCAAACGATAAGCAAAAAAAAACCAAAAAAACAACATTAATACAAATGATTTAAAAGGTCAATTCATCTGGAAACAAGAGAAGTCGTAAAAAAAAAAAAATCTGTATTCGTCAGCACAAAGATTCAATGAGGAATTAAGATTTTAGAGAAAAGCTCTGGAAAAACGGCCACGTCAGCAGCAGCAGCAGTGATTTTGGGCCCTTCAGCTGGTTTATTCAGGTTAATACAACACGCATTTAAAAATGGTAATTTTACAGTCTTGCAACCTGAAAAAAAAAAAAAAAAAAAAAAGGTCCATTTTATTACAGTACTTCGTATTTTCTCCTTTTCATCCAGGTGGACCGTTTGATCTGATGTCTCGGAGGCTGATCGTCGCCAGCAGCAGAGCGATAGCCGAGCGCATCGCCAAGGAGATAACGGAGTTTCACGTCGGCAGGGACGACACAGATGGCTAGCGGAACCCCCCCCCCTGCATC
>OMLP01020102.1:0-11189 GCA_900302685.1 Spondyliosoma cantharus
CATCGTTACCGGAGTTGTTTCGTTGGCTATAACGTTAGAAAAAGAAAATAACGAAAAGAATCGTCCAGGAGGGGCTAACGGTAGTCTGATTCTGACCTCGTTTTCGTCAAACTCGACGAACCAACCGTTTCCAGCAGAGCCCTTTCACCGCCATACAGTGTATCAACACTTTGAAAACGACAAAATAAACCAAAAAAAAGGCACAATTGAGAATAATGATGTGCTAAAAACGTGCCAATGCCTCCGGGCCAACATGCGTGCCTCTCACCGTCTGACGGTTCATTGTGTCTGAGCCTCAGAGAAGCCGGTCAAACCTACGCCCCCTGGTCCGGACTAAGGGTGCGTTCACTGCCAGTCGGTTAAAAATCTTTGGGTGGTGTTTATGTGTCTAAATTTCTATAAAGTCGACACTTGCATATTTATTTTGTCACTACAATTACTCGAACATCGACTTCATAAAGGACACACTCGCACCACGGCCACAACGGGCATTATACATGTTAATATCAAACACAAAGGAAGAAATCTCGCATGAACTTCTGTTCTCTGGATGAATTTTATGGATTATCCCTAAATCACAAGTAAGCTGTCATTACAGTGTCATAGTGTTGCACGATAAAACACCCATTCTCATACTTATTGTACCACACTACACTTCTACGACTGTTTCATCGCCTAAAAGTTGGGGTTAACGGTAATTTTCAAGAGAAGTTCTAAAATACAATTATTTCTGTGTATTTGAATGCGGCGTCAACCAGCAGCACGCAGTGACTGACGTCGCAGCGCGGGCGTGGACCGCAGCGGCGGGTGCATCGTGGAGCTTGGGTAATGATGGGGGAAGGAGATGAGGATGGAGGGCGTGTTGGGTGAATTAGTTTGAGCTCAGTCGGAGGCTGAAGAACGTGGCTGAGTGGTGGAGGGCGTTTTATTTCACGTTGGCAACAAGTAGACTCGTACGAGCAAACACCACAGCCCCACAAATCTCTACTTTTACAACTGTTTCTATCCGTAACACAGACACTAGAGGTCTCTCTTCTCTCAGGCTTAACGTTACCTCTCTTCCCTGTAGTTGTCTTCAGAGAGGTAATTATTCTTAAAGGCTTTGTTTTGCAGTGCTACACTATTGTACACGATGTGATTTTGTCCACCCCTTTATATACATCTATGCTATCCCTGTGGAGATCATGTCAGATCTCAAGTTTGATATTATGCCAGCTCAAACTGTTTAAAGGTGCACTGTAGTGTACTGTAGCTCTTTATTGACGGATTTTTTTAGGCCTAAACAAAGTAAATAAGCAAACTCTTTTTTTTCATTTGTTTATATTTGGTGGACCCTGCCACCTTTCTAGGTTGTTCTGGGGACCCTATTTTCCTCTGAGAACAGCTTGATTATTCACTTATGGAAAAAAATGAATATATCTGAGTTAATAAATGTATTATTACCGTACTGATATTGTAAATATAGTTTGAATTTCTTCTCCAAAACTAATGTAGCCCCTTTAACTTTCCTGCAATAAACTGAATTTGGCTCATTTCGTATTGTTGTATAGTCCGAGTTAATGGGGGTACAAGAAAAACTACTTTTTTTCCCCTGAGGGTTGGTTCTGTGTCAAGTGATAGGCTCAGCAAATGTTTGTAGCTCCAGCTTGGAAGGTATTTCCTGATTGGTTGCCGTGAGCACTATGGGTCACTGTGGAAAGCCCACGTACAAGCGTGGTCATTCAGTGGCTGTGAACACTGCTTGGTTTTCATCTCACTTACGTGTGGAGGCTCGGAGGCGGCCAGACCTGCAGTGACTCGGGGTTGCTATGGCTATGTCCTTGTTACTGCTCAATTGTCTGCATCTTGCACTCGCTTGTCTCCTGCTACATGGTGAGTTTTATGGCTTTATGGCTATATTGATTCTTGTGTCATTTAATTTTCCAGTGAAAGCAGAGACGACTTGACAAAGAACCGTGTGACATGACTTTGAGTTTAAAGTGTGGAGTTTTAGCTGTCTTTCTTTGAGAAGAGTTTCTCTTTTTATGTCATTTTGTCTGATATTTTAACCTGACTTTCTATGCAGTAGGCGATTGCTTTCAGACGGAACCAAATCTCTGTGATTCAAGTTGTGCTGGTGAGAGTCCAGTTTGTTTCTTATATCAAATATGATGATAATACTTTAACAATGAGCATATTCTTTATGTAACACACTGAAATATTAGTTTTTCACTGGATCTTATGATTATTATTTCATGTCTATATAGGATTTTCTACCTCTGACCTGTCCTATCAGAGAGGGGTGAGGTATACTTACAGGTATAGCACGATAATTACCACCACCCTCCATGGCTCCAATGCTGGCAGGAATGGACTGGCTCTGGACTGTGTGGTTGATATCGACGTGGTTTCCAAGTGTCACTTGATGATGCAGGTCAGCTTTAATAAACAAGTGTTTGTGAGAAAACCTTAAAGTAAAGTATTGCATAGAGGTGATTATTTATGCTTGTCCAACAGATTAGGAATCCGCAGATAAAGCGGCTTTCCCCTCAGAAGGAGCACTCCGTGCAGCGTTTAAAGAGCTTGAGGTATTTATACAATTTGAGGTGTTTTATTTTATTATAGGATAGTGAATGAATGAGTGCACGCTTTACCCTTCATCTGCTTATTTATTATGCGTTAATGCATGTTGGTCTATCTGTTCTCGCTCTAAGTCATTTTGGAATGCTACAACTGTTTTTCCTATGAATGTGATACTCTGTTCAGATGCTCTGCTTGTCTGTTCCTGGGTCTCGGGGGGCTCATCTGGTGTTTTTGTTTCCCAGGGATTCACTGGAGAGAACGCGCCTCAAGTTCTCCCTCCAGGGGGGAAAGGTCACGGCCCTCTGTCTCCAGGAGGGGGAGCAGGTGTGGGCCCTCAACATTAAAAAGGCTCTACTGAGCATGCTCCAGACCTCCCGCATGGCCTCCAAACAGGAACTAGAAAAGGAGGTGAGGGTTGATGAGGGCAGTGTTTTATCTTTTAACTGCCAAGTTTGCAAACTCACAGCAACTCCCTTGTCTTTATGGAGATTTCAAAATAAAACAAGTGCAACCACTTCTTTTCAACTGACAATACAACTTCTGCTCCTGCTACAAACAATAATCGTCATTAAGATCTTGTCATAATATGGTGCATTCACGGAGTGATTATCTGACTTTTCTTTAATGCCTCTTTCTCAGACAGACTTGTACGGGACGTGCACCAGCAGGTATGAGAGGCGAGGACCATTACTGCTGAAGAGCAGGGATCTACGACAATGCCACCAGTCCAGGCTGGCAAACTTCTGGCCCCATTCGGTATCTTTAACTGCAGATACAGTGAGTTTGCCTCTCTTTTTTCTTCGTCAAAAATGCATGGGAACGAGGTTACCACTGAAAACACTAAGGCCATGCACCTTCTCTGGGGATTTTGGGTGCAACTTGAGGGGAGTTTATATTCTACACTTAAAGGTGCACCATGTAGTGTGTTTACTGTGAACTATGTAGTTTATTCTAAGTATTAACATTTTGAATTTTGAAAGAGAGTTGGAATGTCTTGTCCCAAACTACATAGTGTCCCTTTAAAATCATGTGCATGGTGGTGATGTTATAGGCTGATTCCAATATTTTAGACTGTGTGCATTTAAATATGCATTTAAATATCCTACTTTTAGGACAAATAATACATAAATGATTAAATACTTTGTTAATAGTTTAATTACTTTCAGTGTGGAGCCCTGAAACAAAATTCACATCTTCGTGAATTATATAAAAAATGTCCAAGTAAGTAAACACAAAACAAGAATGTCAGGTTTCATTTGTTTTTACTTCAACTGATGACATTAATTACTCACTGTGATCCTGCTGATGCATTCGTCTTGTAGATTGTTTTTTCCTCCTCTCTGATGTCTGAGTTCAAGAAAAGTGGAACTGAAAAAATGGGTGATGACGCTTGTTGTCACCAGAGATTTCCGCACCACCGAATAAGAGGATGTCATTTTTAGCTCACTGTTGTCAATATTACGTCAGTGCTTTGGCTCAACGGCTGCATTTGATTCATGCTTCTATGACAGGAGGTTTGTGTCATGTCTTTTTTGCTAGTCGGTGCATTCAGAGCTGCACTGTCTTCAGAGGCATGGATCTACAGTGATGCAAGAGGTCAACTGCACTGAAACCGTTTCCATGGCAACATGGTCCAGGACTGTAGGGCTGGTGAAGACCCAAACAGTGTCTACCCTGCTCCTGCTCAGAGCCCAGCCTGGGACTCCTTCAGGCACAGGTCAGGGGTAGTGTTAAAGGTCCCACATTGTGAAAAGTAAGATCAACATGCCTGATGCGGAAACATGGCAGCCCGTGCCTGGGGGGCCTTAAAGAGACAGGCACTAAAACTTAACATGTTTTTTTTTTAACATTAAAGCATGTAAAATAAAATTCTAGCAGATGCCCAAAATAAAGGTATGAACCTTGACCATTAACACTTTTACAGTTACTATCAGCAATTGTTTTACAGACATGGAGCCTGATGCCTGTTCTCCCCAACGCTCATGCAGATTCTTTAGGTGTTGGTGTGCTAACTGACCTGCAGTTTGAAGATGAGGGGACTGAGAAGCCGGGGAAAGGTAGAGCATCAACACCTCAGCAAGCCAGTCAAACTGTCCGGGTGTTATGCAGCCTTACCTCAGACCCACAACTGGTGAGCTTTAACTGTATTTATGCTTAACGAAATGCTTATTGTATGTTTCAGTTTACCTACCTTACGCTCCAGGTGCTGCAGTACCTTTTAGTTCCGAATATGAATCCCCTTTAAGTAACCATACCTTGCCAGCCCACTGTTGGCACAAATTGTGGCCTGACTTCTCCTGGGACTTGGCTCTGTATGTAGCAGTAGTTATTTTAATGTCTCCCATACAAAGGAGTTCAGTCAAACCTAATCTGGCAACCTTCTTCATAGTCTGTTTACATAGGAAGTGTTTAAAAGAGGCCATCACACTCTGTGATAAAATTAGTGTGTGGGGAAGAATTGATGGGAAGAAGCGTGTTCACAGTTCTGCAGGAGGTGATTCATTCTGGTTGTGCCGCAACAGTTTAAAAAAAAAAAAAAAGTCTATATGTGTGTTTGAATCTGCTCCTAGGTATCACGAGAGTTCCTTCAACTGGCTTTCCAGCTGAGAGATCTGACCCTCTCTCAGCTCAAGGCGCTTTGGCAAGAAGCATCTTTCAAGTGCCGCAATGACTGGTCAGTGTTTCCTCAGTGTCTTATAATGCAGTGTCTTTTGGCTCAGCGTCCACTTCTTCATCAGTGTCTCCACATGACTGGTTTAGTTGCAGATTTCCACAGTCATGAATTATAGCTAATGGAAGATCCTGTGCTTGAGTTACCAGTAAATTGGATTAAAGCTGAAAGAACTCTTCTTTATGCTTTGTAATGAGAAAAATACACACAGCTTCTGGCCAAGTCAACATGTTAACAAAGGACAGTCTGTGTGGGACAGTGGCCAACTTAATCAGACACTGCTCTGAGGCACAGATGAGCTGACATGCCAGAGCAGGGCAGGGTCTTATTATGACTGACTACTTTGACTAGAAGACGGCAAATAAACCTTTAACAAAGCATTTTGACTTCCACAGGTGTAATTAATAATATAATTAACAATGGGCGCATCACACAGGGGAAACTAAACGTAAAAGAGTGCCGTGCAGAGTGGCATTTGACTTTGAGATGATGGAACTGGAAATGTGGAAATGCTTACAACTGATTTCTGGGTTTTAGGACTCAATGGAGGCAATGTTAAATACATAGTGCAACATTCTGAGAAGATTGATCTCCACTGTTATGTCTGTATGGGAGCTTGCTTATCTTCCCACAGCCCTACGTTCCCACAGTTCCCACATTTCTAAGATTTTTTCCCAAAATTAGGCCCTATTTTTCCAGATTTGCTTAGGGTTAGGGTTAGCCTAACTTTAGGGTTTGTTGCTGGAGCTAATCCCAGCTGTCTCCGGGCGGGGGAAGGGTACTCCCTGGACAAGTCGCCAGCTCACTGATGGCAGAGGCCGCCATGCAAGGTGCCAACTGCACATCAGGAGCAATTTGGGGTTCAGTATCTTGCTCAAGGACACTTCAACATGCAGCCCAGCCCGGAGCCGGGATTTGAACCAGCGACCTTCCGATCACTAGCCGACCTGCTCTACCCGCTGAGTTACAGCCGCCCCTCTAACCAGCTATATATTTCTATATATATATTTGCAGTACAAACATGAGAGTGGTATCAAGCTTCTCAACTAACTCGCTAATAAGTGTACATTTTTCCATAACGTCACATTATATGGTATAAACCACCAGAGACTGATACTGATGTTGAATAACTCTTTGAACAGGCAGCCTTTGTTAGATGCATTACCAGCATGTGGATCTGAAAACTGCATCTTACTGCTGACCGACCTAATGAAGAGCAGAGAGCTGGAGGAGGAGCAGGCTCACGGTTTTCTCTCCGCCATCGCCCTCATCCCCCACCCGTCCCCACAAATCATCGACTCCATCAATGTAGGAACTGGTTACGTTAATGATGAGAAAAGTCTCTCTTCATAGCTACTTTCTCAATTCACTCACAAGATATATTAGTCAACAAATGTGAATGATACGTATAGCTCATCCTGTATCTCTGCTGTCTTGGTTAGGTGTTACTGGAGGTCCCAGAGGTGCGGTCCAAGGCGCTGTTAGCTGGATCATGTTTGGTCTATCAGTTGTGCCAGAGGTCTCAAGTCTCCTGCAGTGAACTTTCTCAGGTTCAGACATTCATACAGACGCTTCAAAAAACCCTGATGGAGGGCAGCGAGGGAGAGCAATCCACTCAGAGACCTACGGTAGGTGCACTTCACATCATGACACTGAACCGGGTGATTGGATGTCCTCAGAATGAATGTTTTGAAGCAATCTTACATAAACAATGCCTCATTTGCACATAATTTGTCCCCCAACAGCTTTTTTATGCACTGAAATCAGTGGGAAACATGGGTCTGTCTGCCCCAGCCTTCATTCCTCTCCTAAACCGCTTCATGCTCGGCCACTCAACTGCGCTGAAGCTGAGACTCGCTGCCATCCAGGCCTTCAGACGCTTTCCTTGCTCAGCCGATGTGAGTCAAAGCTAATACAAGTCAATAGTCACAGAAGCTAACTTTGTGTGTGATTGTAATTGATTCAGGATGAGTTGAGGTGGAGGTGAAAAGGTGGGTGTCAGTCTAGCATCAGTGACTGACAGCAGTTTCCTTCCTTTAGAGATCTGTGCTGTTGCAGCTGTACCGGTCCTCCCAGGAGGATCCCGAGGTCAGAATCACAGCATACCAGCAGCTCATGCGCTGCCCTGATCGGGACGTATTTGAAGTGGTGAAGACGACGCTGAGGGACGAGACGTCCAGCCAAGGTCTGACTAGACTGTTGTGGTTTGTAGCGGGGATGCCCCTAACAGTTTCCCCTTGTGAGAATGTTTAGCAATTGACATTTTCGGTGAGCTATGTAAGTCCCCTGCCGGTCATGATCGTGTTTCTGCTCTCATTGTCAAACAGGTGAAACAAGACTAAACATTGGCTCCAGTTGTTTGTTTATAGAAAGTTCTTGATCTATGTTGTTGTCTGTGTAAACCAATTGAAGTCTGCCGTGTTTCTCCAACGTGCTTGAAAATTATATATGAAAGGATGCCATTTTAACAAATAAGATGCGATTCCAGGTGGGAAATCACAGCAAAAGGATACTCCAGCTGGCAGACAAATAATTGTAAACACTTCATGAGGTTACCAAATCTCAGGTTATTTATGTTGCACCTTTGTGGCAGTGTTTGTTATGATGATTCTTTTCATATTTGTTCATCCTCTCGTTCTGTTTGCGAGTACAACCATATACGCTCTTCTGCTTCTTTAGTGGGCTCATATGTGTGGAGTCACCTGACCAACGTCCTGAGGAGCGAGGACCCCATGAAACAGCCACTAATCGAGTCACTCCCTGATGATATTATCAGCAGGGACTTTGAGGCTGAGTTTCTGAAATACTCTTCCTATTCAGACTACACTGTTTCATCCGGTAGCGACGGCTTCCCTTCAGCTTCAATTTAAGTAAAATAGCATTCACGCCTTTATTTTCCATTATTTAAAAAACACTTCTGCTTTTTTTGTTTCAGGCATGGGAGTCACAAATGTGGAGACATCTTTTGTTTTCTCTCCCAAATCGTTTCTACCCAGATCTGCCACTGCCAACCTGACAGCATATTTTTATGGTAGAGCCCACAACCTCCTGGAAGTGAGTTTGATATTGATTGGATTTTTATTCCTAAATCATATTAGAGGCTCACAATACTATGTCACAGTCATGTTTTTTTGTTCCCCAACTCAGGTTGACCTTCACGTTGAAAACGCTGAGCCGCTTTTGAAGAACATTTTCGGTCACTCTGATGGAGAGTCTGCAGCTGAAAGTGGAAAAGATGCGCAGTCCGAAGAGGAGAGGAGGACGAGAAGGAGAACAGATGATGGCCACAGAGGAGACAGAGAAAAATGTTTGTCCAGCACCAACAGTTACCTGGACAAGGCCAGGGCCATGGTGAGCTCACTGTGACTGTTGTGAGACAGTCATCTCTACTGGGCTGGTGTCTTAGGTGAAGAGGCAGGGCAGCGGGTCTAACATCCAAGCTTGGTCAGGTTGGATAAGACCCGACAAACACTGGTACACTGGTACAACAGGTGGACTAGTAGCAATTTTTTTTGGGTCAATAGTGAGCGAATTTGATTGAATAACGTACTGTTCATGCGTTTTGTAAAATGATGATACAGTTAAAGCAACATTATGTAACTTTTTTTTTTTTACCTTAAAATCATTAAGATGGTTCAGTGTCTTGTAACAGGGTGAATGGTGTCTCTGTCTCAGCCACTCTGCCCCCACATCACTTGTTTCTGCACTGTGTAGCTTCAGTGAGAGGGAAGGATCACAGCGTTCATACATGTTTACGCCAACATACAAGTTTTCAACACGTAACATTGGTCAGATGTAATGAGTTTGGTCCGTAGTTAGCACCTATATTATGTCTGTGAAATGTTCCAGAACTGGGATTTGTATTTACGACAGTGGTGTTGCACTCACTACATAATTTTGCTTTAATGGAAACACCATGAATAGGGCTGCAACTACTGACATTTTTGTCATTGATTATTTTCTTGATTAATCTATTAAATGACCTATAAAATGTCAGAAAATAGCAAAATGTCCATGGTAATGGAGGATCATCAGTCGGTAAAATATCTTGATTTGTTTGGCATGTGTAAGTAGTCACTTCATATGGTATTCATTAACTCCAAATGCTTCAGCATACTCAGAAACATGAATATAAATAAACATAGATACTTTTAAGGATACATTTGGAAAAATATCAAGTCAAAAGGCATTTTGTGTTGAGGGAAGTTGATTTCATGTAGTGATCACATGTTTTTGATTTGTCTTGTCCAGTTGTTTGGGAGCAGGAGACCAGAGGAGAGCAGGCCTGAGTGTTGGGTTGGTGTGAAGGTGTTTGGCAATGAGCTCACCGTGTTCACATGTGAAGATCTCTACGACCAAATCAACCAGCTGTCGCTGAGTGTGGCAGGACTGGCTGTCAAACTGCTCAAGGTACTTTTTATTTTTTTGTTCAGTCGTAATTTTACCAGAAAAACTCCCATTGAGATTCAAAATCTTTTTTTACAATGTTCTCCAGCAGCACAAAAAGTTTCACGTAAAGGGACAAACAGCAAAGCAACAGACTTCAAACATGCAGCCTATACATAAATAATTGTACCAGTGTGTATTCTCCAGTGTTCAGTCTGCCTTCCTTCCTCTTCGTCCTCCAGGGTCATGAGGTTCAGCTGAACCACAGGGCCGTGCTGATGACAGAGGAGCTGCTTTTACCATCTCTGTCTGGTTTGCCCGTCAAATTGGGCATCAACATGACCTCCCTCCTTTCGCTGCGTCTGAAGGGCAACATCAACTACAGGGATACTTCTCACTTCTCCCTGACTGGATACATCAAACCCAAGTACTTCCGCATTACCACGTGCAACAGGGGCTACAAGTTGGACATTTTTCTTGGCAACTGTGCTCAGTAACCAGTGTCTCTCTCGTCAGTGCACATGTGGGGCTGTCTGCCAGAATGGGGGTTGACGGTGCTTTGGGTCAGGCTGCAGTGGACTGGGTCTCAGAGCTGAGGAGCTCCACCAGCCTGGATGGCAGTGTTGAAATGCAGGAGGGACGGGATCTCAGGGTCACACTTAACACGCCAGAGGACGTCATGGACATCATCTCTGTCAGGTAACTGTCCACCTTTCAATTAGTTGCACCATTTCAGAATGTCCTTTAATAGATCACATGTGTTGTTGAATGTTGACCAGCACCAACAGCATGAGTCTGTGTGTGTGTGTGTGTGTGTGTGTGTGTGTGTGTGTGTGTGTAGGCAAGGGGGCCAGAACATGGTAGATAGGAAGTAGGAAAGGGGTCAGTGGCCCCCAGCTTTCTGGCACTGACTTACATTTGTTAATGTTGCAGATCACTGTCATTCTCATCCACTCTAGCATAGTCATTATTGTTTTCATCTTGTCTGTCCATCAGTGGGCTGATTTTTTGTCAGCACGATGGCATCACAACCCTGTTTGATACAGTCACAACACTTTACCAGTAGATGAGTTTGAAATTACGGATCAGTTTGAAGACGGCCGCGGTCAGATGAAGGAGGTCGCAAGTGCGGACCTAACAGGGAGAATCTGATTACAGCATTCATTCATTCATTTCATTTATTTATTTATATAGCACTTTTTTCAAACAAAGTTTGAAAAGTGCTATACAGGGCAGAGTAAACACAAAACTTGATTTAAAAACAAACATCAAATAATAAAATAAAATAAGAAGATAATAAAATTGATATACATATACAGATATGTGCAGAGAGTAATTACAATTCTATCGTAGGGAATGCAAGACGATAGAGATGGGTTTTAAGGAGTTTTTTGAAGACATTTAGTGATTCAGCTGCTCTAATGGAAGAGGGTAGTTCCAGAGGGATGGGGCCCTAACGGCAAAAGCGCAGTCACCCTTAGATTTGAGGAGGGAGCGGGGTATGGATAGGAGGCCGAGGTCGGAAGATCTGAGTGGTCTAGAGGTGAAATAAGGGTGTAGGAGTTCTGAA
>OMLP01020105.1:0-12702 GCA_900302685.1 Spondyliosoma cantharus
GCAGGCTGCTTCCGCTCAAAACTCATTCTGTTTCAGTCACATTGTAATACACATCAAACACTAACATACAGCCGCAATCCCGCACTAATAAATCACTCAAGCCAGCACACACACACACACACACGCACACATACAATGCCCAACACTCAACATAACATGTCTGTCATGAAAATAAATAAAGCAGCACTGATTGTCACTTTATGTTCGTGTGGTTGCTTCATGATCAAAAAAATCATGATACGGAACCAAAAGATTCCCCTTCGTATTTTTTTACTGTGACACCTCCATTTTCAGCAGCTATAGATTAAGTCTTTACATCAATCAAGAAGCACTTCAGAGCGAGCTTCCTATTTTTAGATCGCCTATTTCACAGGGAACTTTCCACTTTATGGCAGCTGTAAAGCGCCGCATGCATGCCTTATCTGGTGCTGTGAAGGAACAGAGAGTCAAGTGTCTGTTCGCATTACAAAAGCTCTCATTTATTACAATTCACCACCACACTCAATGTTTAAGCACCTGCTCAGAATCAGACGTGTGAAGTGGTGCTCTAAACATCACATGTGGTGCTGAATTGACCCAGTGGAACCATTTGTAATGTGTGCTGAATATCCCTTCTCAATTTCTTGTTAATCCTGAGGACAGCAGCGGCCTGTTTGAAGTTGGATGTGGACGGCCATTTCTGGAAGCCTTTTGCTAAATACTGTAAGTTACAGCGTGTACTGGTGTTGCCTCGCTTACTGTATGAGCAGAGGCTTCCTCTGTAATTTCTGAGAAGGGATTCCTGTGTAAGATCCCTACTTTATAGAAAAAATACTTAAGACGCAACTCATAGGGTATAAGCTGTTGTAGAAGTTGGAATCTGGCCTAAAAGTGTCACAGATGCACTACTCTGTATGACTCTTCTCCAAGAGGCAACTTTACTTCTAAGTACAGTACAGTATGCAGGAGTTTTTTGTGAAACAGATTTTCTAATGAACAATCAGCTGTTCAACCTAGATTTAAAGGGTAACTCCACAAACATACATGTTAAAGTGTGATTACAGGTCTTGGGGAGTACTACTGCATATGTGAAAATAGTAGTATTGAGCCTGTTGTGGCTCCAGAGGAAGCTGCTTGTAATCTGATATCTGATGTCATTCAGTGGCTAAATTGCACTGTGGGTAATGTAGGCACAAGGTTTAAAAAAACAGTAGACTGGTGTAGTTTTGCATTGCTGTCCTAACACTGGCTAAAACCAAATGATCAAAATCAACACAGCAGAAGCAGAGATATCAACTTTTTTTTAATTCCACACATTTTCTTTCCTGTGACGCCTGCATTACCCATGTTGCAACTTAACCAAAAGACTTGGTGGAGTTGCCATTTAGGTATGGCTCCAACTAATGATTATTTTTACTATCACTTATAAAAATGTAGGCTAATTACTTTCACAATTGATCAATTAATTGTTTAGTCTAGATTCTTTTGTTCAGCCAGTCCAAAACCCAAAGACTCATTCAACTCCTCATGTTTAAGAAGCGCGAACCAGCAAATGTTAAAAAGTTTGCTTGAAAAAACCTTAAAAGATGATCAACATAGTTGGCAATCAATCCAGATCCAAGATGATTGTTCAGTAGTTTTATGACCGTATAGTAGACATTTGATATCCCCCAGTATTCACTGAATGTGGCGGCCAATCTAGGTTCTCTGCTAAATGGACATGTGACTGGAGGGTGACTCTTTGCTCAGCTAAGCCTATTTACCTTATTTAGCTTATCACATGTCAATTGCATGAAATCTATGATATTGATTCAGTCCAACACTGAGAACAGCAGCAGTTTCATGAGGAAAAGTTGCCAATTTGGAAACATCAACGTGATCCTCGAAGGTTTTTTCTCCTAAAGTGCCTTTTTCATTTAAGAGATTGTCTCACTTAAACCTCCAGTCACTGTTGATTATTATTCCAATAAGTCTACGTAACTTTAACTTTGACAGAACAGTAGTTGGTCTGCACAGGAAACCCATGAGTGAACTTAAATGTGGCTGTCAGCTCGGCGGCGACGGGTCATTAATTGCCGTGATCATTAGGCAGGGGAACATCAGACACCAGTCCAGGCTCCCCAGTGAGCCACAAACCAGTCGTAATAAACTGGCAGGCTGGCACAAAAATAATAATGTGTTTCATAAGTTTTAAGCCCAGACTCAGGAAAGTAAACATATAAAAAAGGACAAATAAAAACATAATTAAGATAGCAAATGTGTACTGCTATGGGACAATGTAACAACCAAGTCCCTAATATCACGCTTAGATGCGCTATTTAAAAGAAGACACTTATTTTACCTTCTGAGGAATATCATTCAAAAAAGTCTGGGGCCTCTAGGAGACTCTGATCATCAACACCTTTTAATTTCAAACCAGACTTTGAAGTGGACTAGACACCCCTGCCTGAGGATACCAGGCTGCAGTCCAGCTTATGTGGGGATAAATGATTGTGGATATAGTCAGGAAATATTAAAAGTAATCAGTTGAATCTTATACAAAGATGTTCGGTGGATGTTCTGTATTTTGAACAAGTTGGAGACTTTGTTGAACAGCATAGTGTTGGGAAACTTTATTAACTTGTGAATTTATTCAGAGGTGTAGTGCCAAGGTTTGGAGTGGTTTATTTTAGGTAGGTTAACTAAGTCCTGCGGCTGGGTTTTCGAATCTCAATACTTTTTTGGTGCTGACCATAATGTATCTGTAGCTCCAAGTAGTGAAAACTGACCTTCAATGTCTGGTCAGAATCATAACCTTATCTAGTCTCTCTCTCTTAAAGTTCTTGCAGTTAAGATTGAGTGATCATATGAATATAAAAAAAACAAACAGATAAAAAATGTAACCGATTTCTGTTGGCCAACATATCAAAAAGCGAGCAAAAAATATGAAAGATTTGACAGATTTTTTAAAATATCTTTTCATAAAAAGTACAATATCATGGTCAGATTTTTTGAGCAGACTAAAAGAAATTGCATGATTTCTATAGTTCGAGAACGCACTATCTTTTATTTGTAAAATAGCCAATTTTTTGCCAATGTGATGATTAAAAAAAAAAGATCCTTGTGAGTCATTATAATGAGAAACCTTCTCAAACTAATAAGTAAGGATCTCAAATGCTGACTTACAATCTCGCAATAGTGACTTATTATCGGAAGCAAGTGGGAAGATAAAGTTTAGCAGAGCATCATTGAAGACTACTTTTGGATTCACAAATCGTAGAATCATAGTAGTTTTGGAGGATATTCCATTATTGTGGTATTCATCCTCATTATTAAGCAATACCAAGTCATTATTTTGTGTTACTCAGTCATTATTTCACATTACTTAGTCATTGTTTTGTTATACTAAGTCAGTATTTTTACTAAGTCACTGTTTTGTGATATCATGTCTTTATTTTGAGACACTAAGTCACTATTTTGTAGTGAGTTACTATTGTGAACACAAATGATTAAACTTACCAATACAGCGTGGCTGCGTGCCGCTCCAGGTACCATCACTTTCACAAAGTCTGGTCGCTGTGCCGACCAGTATGAGAGGTGGGGCACAAGTGAAGGACACTTCTGATTGGTAGATGAAACTTCGTCCCTCTCTGAAACCACCAACTGGGGTACCGGGGTCCCCGCAAAACTTGGCTGCACATACACACAATCCCATTTCAGTGACAAGTGCACTCAAGGACAACGGTAGATTTTTCATCCAATTGTAACTAATGGCGGGTAAAGAATAATAACAGGCAATGCGTGTGTGTGCCTGGTAATGCATGTGTGTAAATGTACGTGTAGTGGTGTGTGTATATACTTACGTAAGCACTGTGGTAACATGCCACTCCAGGTGCCATTGGCCACACAGGTCAGGACCGCTGGGAATGAGAGCTCATATCCAGGTGAGCAACTGTAGCTCACACTGCTGCCCCATTCAAAGTCACTACCCTGTAATACCCCGTTACTGATGACAGGGGGAGCTGGGCAGGTCACCGCTAACAGAGAGAGAAAGAGATCGAGATAGAGATAGAGATAGAGAGAGAGAGAGAGAGAGAGAGAGAGAGAGAGAGAAATCAGTTTTTAGCAGCTGCAGGTGATGCGCCTGTTTCCGTCAACTACTACTCTGATAGCTCTAGATAGAGGCAGACAGGCTGATTAAATAATAGATCTACTTAACAACTGATTCGAAAATGTGTTCAATGCAAATAATTGGGAGATACTTTCAGAGTTTTGTGGTTTCATTAAATATTTACCGGTACATATAGGCATATTCCCATTCCACGTCCCATTTTGGGTGCACGTCCTCACAGGCGATCCATCCTCCTCCATCCTGTACCCTGGCTGGCACTGGAAGGAGACATTCTGAGCGATTGTAAAGTCCTCTCCATAGCGAAGGCCATTGGCTGGGACACCCGGGTCCCCGCAGTTTATCACTGTGGAGATGGAGAAGTGGGGTTGGGGTGGAGGAGATGGGATGAAAATTAAGATTACTTTACTGCGTGAGGTAATTGGAATTTTAATTTGCTTGTAACTCCTACTTATATGCTTTTTTTATATTGGTAATTTAAATGATAAGGGGCGATAAAGAGGGAGATTAAAGAAAAATGGTGCGGGACAGTGGAGGTGACAGGGGCGAACAAATGGACAGACTGAGCGGTAGTGACAGAGGACAGTTACTGTACGGGACAAAGAGGTAGTTTTTCTTTGATGTGAGTCGGACCTGTCAGTAGGTTCATGTTTGCCGTTTTAAATCTTTTTTTTATCACTGTTTGAAAAGTGTGCAAGAAGGGACTCTGTGAAATATACATCAGAATGGCAAAGTTTGAGATCAAGTCTCTGCCTGTCGGTAGATTTTGTTTCAGGAATCTCGTCTGAACAGAGTTGCTTTGATCCAAGCAATGCCTGCATTTTTATCGACTATAACTGTATCCGTCTACTTATTTGTGTAATTTGAAGTTGTGGAGATCAAAGCGGGAAGCGGGTCTGTGATCGGACCGTATGATCTCTTTAGATTCAGGTATGGGCTTCACTTCTCATGAATGAAACAACAGTGATGTTAAATTGGCTGAGGTTGCCCTGGGACTCTTTTAAGGAGCATTAGGATTCCCCTGACTGCACTTATAAAGTCCTGTCCTTCATAGTCTAATAGGCAGTTTAAATGCTTTTAAACCCACCCCAGATACTGTCATGCCTGTTAATAGATGTAGTGTAATCTACTGTGCAAGCTATTTCCACTAAGTCAGGGGTATTCTTATAAACTTTTCTCTTTCCAGGACCCCATATTGAAGGAATTTGGTTTCTCAGCATTTCTGTGTCTTTGTTCTGTGCTGCTGGGTGTTTCAAAGCGAATTTCTTTGCATTAAAGTCAGGAATGTCACAGAAAATTGATTGGAAAACATTACTACACTGCTAGTACCCTTTTCATGTGGGGTCGCAAGGTATGTGAATTTCACCTTGGGACACAATGTAGAAATATGTTTAATGAGATAATCTTCGTTCGCGAGTATGCTGCATGTTAATTGTTACCATTATATGCTACTCAAGCAGTTGTATTTATCTTGACATGCAGATTTTGCCGTCTGTGTAACATGCAGCACTGATTAACACTTGCTCAACCATGGCTCTGGTCACATTTCATACGGTAGCAGAATTTTATGCTTTATGGTTGTTTACTCCTGTGGCTTTTTTTTTTTTTCCCACGGAGTTCGAGAAGCAAATTAGCTAAAGTAAACAACAATCAAGGTTATTCATGTCACCCTATACAGTCTGGAGCAGGAGCATGAAGATTTGAGGCTGATTTCATTACTCAAACCCTATACCGACGCAGAATAATTTAAAACAGGGCATAAAGTAGGGTTGCAAAAGGCTGGAAAGCTTAGAATCACACATCAGGAGTTCTGGGATGTTTATGGGTTGTAGACCTGACGTCATTGCAAAGCAAGGATTTATCACTCTGATTATATATAGTTAGTAATACATAAAGCTGACAGTCTGCTCTTTAGCCTCCACGTAAAGGTATGAGTGAATCTCCAAAATCATTTGAATAAATACAAACTGTATCGCAAGGAGCTTTATTTACTTATTAGATATGACTAAATTGCATATAAAACAGCCATCTCTCAGTATACAACAGGTAACTCACTGGTACAGTTGGGCTGCACTCCTGACCAGGTCCCATTCGCCTGACACAGCCTGGTGGTGGCACCAGTGAGCAGGTAGCCGTCCATGCAGGAGTAGATGACCGAGTGAGAAAATGTTGTCCCATCCAAGCGAAACACTCTGCCATTACTGGGAGTGCCAGGGTTACCACACTGGACAGCTGGGGGGGGAGAGAAATGAGAGAATGAGAGGCTTGTGCATCTCAATGAGTTTCAGCTCTACAACTACGGCTATTAAGTGAGTCTGTGCGTAAGTGTCAAAGTGCTGAGATCAAGTCAAAGTGTCCTCCTACCTTTACAGAAGGGCTGCGTGCCGGACCAGGTCCCATTAGGGAAGCACATCCTCTCTGAGGAACCAATGAGATCGAAGCCCTCCGAGCAGCTGAAGTGAACCTTGGAGCGGATCCTGAAATCCGTCTGTTCCCTCGATCCATGGGAGGGAATGCCAGGGTCGCCGCAGGAACCAGCTGTGTCGCCTGCAGAGAAAAGGAACAAGGAAACAGAATGAGGTCTCAGATCTTAATGCTAGAATATTTGAATCTTCAAAAAAAGGCTGCATCTTCAAAATGTACTTTGAACTTTAAAATGACTTTCAATTGACAAAATCCTTGTGTAGATAAGTTATTGCATTGTAAAGCAACCTAAGCTGAACTCTGCAATACGAGGTGAATACTCAAGTGTGAAATGGCTGCCTACAGATGGAGGTGGACTGCACACGCATGTTGGTGACAAGAGGCATATGTTTGCCTTAAGAGTACAGTATGTGTGTGTGTGTGTGTGTGTGTGTGTGTTTGAATGTTTGTGTGTTGATGGGTAGGTGGGTGGCAATGTGTGTGTGATAGCCGCTCTGCCCTTGCAGAGCTGCCTGGTCAGCAAATTCTTTTGGACGGACAGAGCTAGCTCCTGGGAGCACAGGCTCGCTTGCACACACACACGCACGCACGCACGCACGCACGCACGCATGCACACATGCACACAATAAAATTTGCATTTGCGTATGTGTTCATTTTATTAATGTCAAAGCCTGATTAATTTCTGCTAATAGAAGAAAACAGGATTCATCTATTTACCATTTTAACTGTAATTATAAATTTGCTCGCGCCATTCACATCCATTATTGAACATTAATTGAAGGTGTGCAACAAAATACAAAAACAGCTACCTTGCTGTAAGAACTTCCCAAATGTGTCTTCAGTGTTTTTTGTGATACTTTTGACAAATAACCTAATTTCACACCGCCACTGTTTGTACTATACTGCAAATATCTAGAGGCTTGCCGCTGAATCGAGCGTACACACACCGCAGACACAACATGTAATAATGATATAACATCTTTTGCAATGCCTCGGGTTTTCAGATGTCTCAGACGCATATAAATAAACCTTTACAGCGTTGTGTCGCCGTTATTTGTCTTTAAAAGCTCGGAATTGTGAGCAAATGGTCTATAACAGGATGAATTGTTTTTATATGTGAATATCGGAAGCAGTTAAAAAAAGAAAAGAAAAAAAGTGCACTGACAGACACACCCTCGGAGACGCTGCACCGCCATCTACACAACTCCCATGGGACACACTCACACACTCGCACAGCTACAAAAGCCACCATGTAGCCTCAGGTGTATCCGGTCTCAACAGGGAAAACAACCAATCTACCTGATGTCACTGGTGCAAGTGTGAGTGCCTATGTGTGTGTGCCTATGTGTGTAAGTTTTGTGGGTCAGAGCGTAGTGAAAACTAATCTCTGTCGTTTCCCTCAGGTGACTTTGGAACAACCACTAATCGGTCACACACACATTCATCTGCACGCACGCACACGAGCATCTATCCGATAGAAAGATTATGGCTGTACTCTGGCACGGGTAAATTCACGGGTTACTGAGCTGAAGCTCTCAGAGAGCTGGATGAGAACAAAAATCATTCTCACCCTCATGATAAAGACTCGTACTGTATGTGGGTGAGTAGGGAAGCCTAGAAGGACAAATTAAACCATTTAAACATGATGAAGTTTCGTCTAACACATATTTTTTAAGTACCGACCTTTAAGTCTGCAGTTACCAAAGATTAGAGGAATAGTTTTTAGAAACATGTACTTGCTCATTGCGCTGAGAGAGAGATGCACTGCATCAAACAAGGCAATTTTTGATTTTACTACCTGGAGTCTCGGCTCTTTCCTGGCAATCTCACACTGAGGACAACATACCAGGAGGTGATTGCATACTATCAAGAAATAGTCCTGCTCATTACCCCCATTAATAAAAGAACACATTTTGTTATTTTCAAACTGTCATTTTTGTAAAGATTATATAAAAAAAAACAAGATTTAGAGGTGTTGGTAGAGGTTTTGCTTTACCTTTGGGGGAGCAACATGAGCTGTTTCCCATCTGTTTCTAGTCTTTATGCTAAACCAAGCTTACCACCTTGAGACTGTAGCTTATTTTCCAAAAAATGTTGAAATAATCCTTCAAGGTATTTTTTTTTTTTTTTTTAAGTACACGATGAAACAAGTCTAGGTCAAGTTCCAAGTCCTCATAAACTAGCAGCAAGTGCTGACTCGAGCAATGATGCAGAATTTGAAAGATTTGCTTTCAAAGCTGTTTTCTTTTAAACATGTATACTAAAGAAAGAATAGATACATATTCAAGCTGTGCGGCTATACAAAGCCTGCTTTTCATTTTTCTACTTTTACCTCCAGCAGGGTGGTCGTGTTTTCATCCTTGTCAGCAGGATTACACATAAACTACAGAACGTATTTCCACTACTCAATGTCAGGTTATGGAATCTATTCAGGAAAAAACAGCAAAAAGATGATTCTTGACTTTGCTTTTGAATTTCTAGTTTTTGAGGGCTCAAGTGTAAAGTAGGTCAAGGCTCACAGCGTGTTCGTAGTCAAATCTGAAATCCTCACTATGGTGAAGTCTGGCATCACGTACAGCTCCGGTAGAACTCTTCCTGAGACAAATATGTTTTGTTTTTTGATTTCATTTCAGTCACAGTAACCGCTGCACCTACTTGGTTAAAATGGATATATATTGCCACCTGAAAAGTAAATGTGTTAACATAACCAACATTACATCACAAACGGCACTGCTTATCAACAGTCATGGAGCATTATTGCAGACATCGCACTTCTAGCAAGGGGGTGAACCTCTTATCTCTGCAGGTCTCTGGTACGAACCTGTCTAGCACAAACCATGACTCACTGCTTTCTAAACTATTACCCTCCCTCACCCTGCGTCTCCCCCAGACAATTGTTGTAAATAACAATATATTCTTGGACAACTCGTCTGGGATGTGTTTTCAGTTACTTTGTTATATAAGCGGCAGCTGGGAGCCTCTCAGTCTGAAGAGCCGTAATCATCCCCCGGCCAGCCAACTAAAAACCATATAACTTTGACTGTTTGTTTACACATGATGGAAGGTAAAGGAGGCTTCTGTCTGGAGAGACAATTCAGCCCAATAAGTGGTGAGATATACATACACTGTTATTCCAACAGGAAGAAAAATGCTTGTAAAGAGCATTTTACAGAACAATGATAGCTGTGCATTAGCAGTACACAGTATTGTCTCAAATCCACTCACTATGGAAAACAAAACACAGGATAATAATGATAATGCACGGGAAATATTTCCATATATATATGTCCACGACCTCAGATTTTGGCTTAACAGAGTTACTGTTAAGCAACAATTCATGTGGCAGCACAAATACTTTTGCAACTCAAGTGTTTTATGAAGTGGGGGACTTCTCGCCTCCGGAGTCTCCTGTCTGCCAAGACCACGGTGGTCCAGAGCCGGACTAGTTTGAGTCGTTGGTGCAGACAGACGGTGCTGAGACAGTTGGAGCGGAAGCAGCTGGGGCTGAGAACATAGAGTGAGTGGAGGTCACTCGTAGACAATGCCGCCCAAAGGATTATAATACTGCAGTTACTGGTCTAGCAGTACAAGGTTGGGTGATGATGGAAGCTGCAAGAACAGACGTCACCTGCTTTTAGATCAGCTAATGGAATGGAAACACGTGCATTTACATGACACTCAAGAAAATCGAATTATTGGGTTAGTCTGACTAAGATCGGATTTTTAAAATGCATGTATACACCTTAGTCTGACTAAAATCGGACCGGATCGAACCTAGATTATTCGATTGATAGTCGCATTACTCGAGCATGTATACGTTTTACCAGATAGAACGCAGGCGTTCTGCGCAGACTCAAGATTTTTTTTCCCGATCCTTGAGCCGGAAGTAGAAGGATGGCGGCGGCAGCGTCTTTCCTCCGAAATAACCGCAAGCAAGAGCGCCGCTGTGCATCTAGTTTGTTGAATTATCATGTACACCATATACGAAAAGATATACAAAGATGCAGCTTCGTCCTGCTCTTTGTACGCCATCTTTCTCAAATGCCGAGGCAGAGTTTGTTGTTGCTGGTGACGTAAAGAGGTCAGCCGGAGGTGGCTTTATTACCACTAGTTGAAATGGGTACAGCGATTACAGTAATCCGACTAAGCTGTGCATGTAAACGTAGTGAATTTGAGTTGCAATAGCCAGGTTTCGAACAGGAGAGGGCGGCTGCTTTGCATATTTTTAATAAAATATCTACCAATCAAACACTTTGTACTAAAATGTCAAGATTTGGACCTGCAACACTACTACACTACACTCCTATATGTTTTTCAGCAAAAAAAATCGGGGGTTGGGGGTTTAGTCACTCTTTAAGTATTTAAATGTGTTTGTATTTAAAGATCATACAGTCAGTGACATTCAGTCCACTTTTTCGTCTTGACCTTCCATTCACAGTACTTAGCAATCAGCAATCTTAAGAAAAAAGCCTCACACTGTGTAAAATTACACCTTAAAAATAGGTTCATGAATTACATGAAATAACATAGCCAAGACAAAAGAAAGCACGTGGTCAATGGTCCGGGGCTGAGGTGATTGTGTGTGTGGATGTAGAGGAGGTTGTGCTCCTCAGACAGATACTGAAATGTTCTCCTATCTGTCCATCCATCCCTCCCATTATCCCTTTGACCAAGTGCAAGAGGGTTCAAAATGGGTGCGTGTGGGATGCAAAAGCTATGAAGTGTTCCGAGTCTACACTCTGTAAGGTCTCCATGCTTTGTACATCTCACCTTTCATCTACAACTCTTATCTATCTATTACTCTTACAGATAGGGTCTACTGTTTATTCAATAGAGGTCAAAATGGTTACCAGAGCAGAAGGGCATGGGGGCACTCCAGATCCCATTGAGCTGACAAGTCCTGGACGATTCTCCTTTCAGCTGTCTTCCGCCCAGACAGGAGTATCGAGCCGTTGAACCGAATGTAAACTTATCTCCACTCAGCACACCGTTAGGGGGAGAGCCGGGATGACCACAATCTACAACTAGAGACCCAGAGAGAGAGAGAGAGAGAGAGAGAGAGAGAGAGAGAGAGAGATGAAGTAAGGATAGACAGCTCGTTTCAACTCAACACAGCTTTGAGAGAAAAGCTGCAGAGACCCCTGTCAAGAAACGGAGGCACAGATTCAGAAACCAAAAGATATGTGTGGGATTAAGGGGTAGTGAGACAGATGGAGGAAAGAGACGGACACACTGCTTTCTGAAATTTATGGCACTCTTGGAATGAATTAAACATCTGCTCTAACATGAGCTGCAACCCATAGACAGCATGTAGCTAGACAGCTTACTACCTACTTGGTGTCTGATTGCATACATCATTTAGTAATCACATTAGTTTGTGGGTTTACAGATGACATTTTGATATTTGTGGAACACCTGGAGTAGTTACTTATCCTAAATGCTTTATCTCAAGCACGAAAACTCATGCTGATCTTACATTTCTCGTCATTATATTTGTATTACTTGGGGTGGGTGAAATGGCCCTGAAATAATATCCATTATTCTACTTCGTTTAAGAATGCTTGATTCTGATTGGCTGGGAGAAGGGCATTAACCCGGTAGGTTGCCTGCTGACTGAGCACAACGTCATCAAATAGTAGATCAATACGCCGCCTGTAGTTCTTTTCTATCACAGAAATTTCAAACATGAGGGCCATTGTAAAAATAAACCTTGTTTAAAAACGTTTCTAAAATGTGTCGGAAATCTATCGGAGGGTCAGTCGATACATAGTTTCGCAAGCGAGTTACAATGTAGCAACTACGTTATTAAACTAACGTTAGAGATCAGATGCAGCCTTGTGTGGTGGCCTTTTCCTCTGAACACCACAGGATGGTGACTGTAACACACAAGCTGCAGAAAGTACACTTCCCCTCTAAATTTACTGATATTTTGTATCACATAAGCGAATAATCTCACATCCCGTTCGCTGTTCAACTCTCTACTTCAGGCTGCGGCCACAGTAACGTTACACACGGCTGATCATTTGTTCGTGAAAATCTTGATATTGATTTGGGGACAATGACATGACTGGTTAGCTAGCTAGTCTTGTCGTTTAACATACCGTCAAATTATATTTACTGTTTGTCAACCATACGCAATGTTATTGACTTTGAATCTTGCTAGCATAGCGTTAGCTTTCTGGCTCATCGCT
>OMLP01020117.1:6179-18228 GCA_900302685.1 Spondyliosoma cantharus
GGGGGGGGGGGGCAAGGAGAGTTGGAAAGAAAGAGAAGGGGAAGAGAGAGAGAGAGAGGGAGGGAGGAGTAGAAGGGGTACACAGTATTAGACAGTAATTAAATAATCATCTGTGTTGCTCTCGTTTACTCCCTCCCCTCTTCCTCCTCCGCCTTCCCCTACTGCACTAGCGGCCACAACACCTGTCACAACTCATCACCCTCACGCACACACACACACACACACACACAGAAAGAGAGAGAGAGAAGACGCTACAGAAGAAATCACATCAAAGTCACACACACACACACATCGTGGACATATACAGTTGTATAAAATATATGCACTCATACATAACACAGAGGTGCTCGGAAATGCTCATGCACACAGATATGTTGATGAAACACACAGGGGAGAGGGTATGAGTGGAGCGGGGGTCTAAGGGTGTGTTTTGGGAGGCAGAGTGGTTGTCAAATTAATTTGTACCACCCGATCTTCCTCTCAGCCTCGACACCCTCCTCCTCTATTTATCCACTGTCCTTCCGCTCATGTCAGGTAGCTGCTGTCCAGCGCAGGTAAATCCTGGACGACGTGGACTGCTGACAGGGTCTAGAACGCGTCCGCACTAATTATAAAAAGAGTCTTGAAACAGACCTGCTGTCAAGAAAGGCTTGGCAGTGACAGTTCACATGTTGTCTCAACACAGGCAGCGAGAATCAAGGAGAATTATCATCGCTATAAGTTACTATAACACTGTATGAACTGAAGGAAATTAAAGAGTCTGATGGAACATAACCGTCAGATAATACAAGTTTACAAGGCCATCAGTTTATGCATTATTTCTATTGGTACAGACATTTAGTCTTAGAGATTGCAGATGTTGAAGAATGACCTAGGAGTCCAGAGGATCATCATACAAAAAGTCTCAGATTGCAAATGTCAGTAGTTTCCCGTTTCACCAATGATTGTCACTCACAAATTGCAGATACATTTGTAAGTAATACATTTAAAGAATAGAATTTCCTTCAAGGCATCAGTTAAGATGTTGCCGAGTTTGCCATGTTGGGACGTCAGCGAGAAACCAGGTAGGTATTGTTTATATTTTTCAGTCTACACAGTGTTTTAGAAAATGTTAATCAGAGATAAGTTAAGATGAGATAAAGTACGTCTAGATTGATCTGAGTGTTGTCAAAAGTATCAAAATATCAATACATATGGATACTGAATATTTGAAATGGTTTCGGTGCTCATTTTTTGCGTCATGAAAGCTCTAGTAGTAGCTGTGTTTTTTTTGCTCTCATAAATTAAATTAACTCGAGTTGTTATCAACACACAGAACACAGGCCTTGTTATGTTTACATTTTTAATAAAGATCTGAAATGTTATGCCCCATTATTGTGTCGGCTGTTCCCTGTAGTATCAAACAGTGGCATTGAGTGATATTTTTCAAGGTATTGTAATGAAGTGAGAAATACTAGTATCCTGTCAACACTAATTGATCCGTCACTGGAGAAATTCACTTTAAACAGCAGCTAAAGAGTCAAAAACAGAGGAAAAAGATATGGACACTCTATTCAATTTTAAGTTGCACAGGATCATTACACCCAGAAAGTGTTAACACAAATGAGGGGTTGTAAAATATCAAATATTTTTAAAGTTTTAAAATATAAATGAAAATATAATGTCTCATATACAAATACCGGACTGCAAAGAATACGAAAAGGAATTGCACAGGATAGTTCCAGGGTCTAAATATGAAGGATATACTGCAAGTCTGTGTCAATATGAATGTTAAAGATAGATACATGCGATGATATGTATATGTGCTATGAAGAGCCACAGCTGGGCGTAACGGTCACAGAACAGCTGATCTGTTCTTGGAGAACCTCACAGATGAAACACAATCAGTTGGATAAACACAATGCCTGTGTCTGTCTTTGTGCTTACACACAGTTTCAGGCCACTGGTTTTGTTCACGGAGTCAGTTTTACTAGATAATATGTGGTGTGTACAGTATCTCCCTACCAATGTTGTGTGGTTTACAACACAAACTTTTTCCATATGAAAATAAATAAAGAGGAAAATATATTGTATCTTATATCGTATCTGTGTAGCAAATCACAGGTTGCATGTTGCAAACTAAGTCAGAAAGGTTGTAAACAAGTCCGATTATTTGAAAGGTAAACTCATCAGAAATGTCTGTACATCTTCCTTTGCATAGCTGACAGGTAAACGCTGATCATTAAACACAAATCAAGTAAAAGAAAATAGGATATTACTTTTTGGAATTGAAGCAAAGCTACCATATGTCTGCCTATTTAATTACCCCCTACAGTGAAGATACAAATCTATTAAACTACATATGCATATTTCATTAAAACCATGGTGTTCACCACACACACACACACACACACACACACACGCACTGAGATCTCCATCTGGCTATATATTAACCACAGGCATACTGAACATGCATGCCCACACACAAACATAGCATATACATTGAGAAAAACAGACATGTGAACACACCCACTGACAGTTTCAGACACACACAGAAGGAGAACACACACTCACTAACATATAGTCTCCAAACGAACCCCAACCTGACAGAGAAGTACATTATGTATAATTACAGTCAGCCATATGGCCATGGGGACTGTTGGCCAGGCCGACAGGGATCAGCTCTGAGAACACACACACGCTCACTCACGCACGCACACACACACATACTGTAGAATAAACATTCAATAGTGTTGCTGTGGATTCATTCTCTCATTCATTGATTCATATTCCTGTGTGCAGCCACAGGGCCTCCCAGTGAAATCCGGCGTACAGGCCAGTATGGCTGGATAATATGGCCTTTGTTAATGACGATCAGAAAATTGTGCCTCTTTACAGCAGGAGGTAAACAGGATTCTGATTAACATCTGCTGGGAATTACTCATTGATTTTGTCTCCTGTTTTTGGTGGTGATTATAATGTTGCTGGAAACAATCAATCTGTCCTGCGCTGAAGTCGAGTCAGACAGATGTGCGGACCTGGCTGTGTTCAGTCAAAAAACTGGCATTTAGTGGAGATATATTTAGAGATACTGAATGTATGATTCTTACAAGGGTTGGTCTTAGGAAATTACCATTTTCAAGTAGAATGAATGGTTAGTCAAAGCTTCTCAGTGCTTTAAAGCGATATTTTGTAACTGTTTTAGCTTGACATAACAGCTTGAGAATCATTCTGATGGTGGTGACTCACACCACTCAGCAGCTTTGGACTGCCAGTAGGCTTTCAGATTTTAGATGTGATGACGTCACATAATTTCAAATAACTTTCCTCTGCTCAAGGAAAGTTTATAAAAACCTCCATGGATCAAAAAATCATAATAGACAGAGACAAAATTGAATTGCTTGTTCAAGATGTCCTGTCGACAGTTTTACAGACATTTCTTTTGTAATGGTGTTCAATACAGTGCTGCAGGGATGACATATCTTTTGTAGGCTAACCCGGGAGTTAGCATCGCCCTGGTTCCCTCGACAAAAAGCCTGAGATTTTTTAAACGGATTGTGGATCATTGACAAAAAATAAGCTCAGTAACAAACGCAAGTTTATGATACTTACACGTTTTGTTCACCAAGGTCATCTTCACAGATGAACACCACTTTTGTGATTTATTAAATCGCTAGAAGTAAAAAGCTAACATTAGGCTATAAACATCACCACCACTAAGTGTCTTACTGCACAATTACATAGAGGTTTTCTATGCAGTGATCAATCTACAAGTTAGAACAGTTTGTAACTAGACAGAAGAGTGAGTAGATGAGTTTAATGTCCCCGAAAACTTCCGTATTCTCATTTAGCCACTTGTTAGCAACCAGCGTTTTTAGGACGCATAAACACTTTATGATTCAATTCTGGGACATTTAAGGGTTTATTTTATGTTTTAGAACAAAACTCACATGCCTTATTTCAGGCATTTAAACAAAAATCCTTTCAAAAAAATCAACAGAAATGTTTTATGTAAAATCCTCTTTGCTTAAGCTAGAAGCGCAGGCAACTTGAAAACTATAATGGGTTTAAGAAATACTGCTAATAAGCAGACTTCTTCTGCCATCATTCTGTTTTGATGGACTCTTTGCACTATTTGTGTTAACACTGGTGTTTTTCTTCAGTT
The DNA here is from genome assembly GCA_900302685.1 of Spondyliosoma cantharus. Taxonomy (NCBI): domain Eukaryota; kingdom Metazoa; phylum Chordata; class Actinopteri; order Spariformes; family Sparidae; genus Spondyliosoma; species Spondyliosoma cantharus. The sequence goes on from OMLP01020117.1 coordinate 10,324, forward strand.
TGTGTCTACCATTATGCACCTTTACTGCAATTGAAATCTTTAGCTCTCTAAACAAATTATTTGAATTGTGATTTTGAAACTGAAATGAACCGCCTATGGTATACTGCAGAAGTTTGTGAATTAGAGCTTTACATTTATTTCATAAACTTTAACCTGTGATCAGGAATCTTCACAACATTTGCATAAAGTTAATTTCATCTTGACCATATGTATAGGTCAGAGTAGTTTCCTGGGGTTGGAGACCTCTTAGAACAAGAAAAGACTTTGGGGAAGATCTCAGGGCTGACAGAGGACATTTCAGAGATCCTAGATAGAGACATTTCCAGTACTGGATGGTGAGCCCAGACCAAAGAGATATCAAGCCAGTGGCCTGCAGCAAGAAGGATGTTTACTGAGGTACACGCATGCATTCCATGTCTGCATCAAGTGTGGTAGGATTCAACTGTACACACACATACAGCTCCAGAGACAGCACACACAATATGCTTCACCCAGCGGATTTAGAGTTTGAACTGTGACTCTTACAGAAGACTTAAACACTACCCGGCTCTTTGTGTTACCTTTAAGTGTGCACAGTTAGTTATTTTATTGTATTGTTTTCAAACTGATTGTGGAGACTGGTAGTGTACAGACTGTACATTGAAACTTGTACTTACCTTGGGTTGCACATACTTATTACCTCATTCTAACAATTCAGTAGAGTCAGTTAAAATTTACAGCAGTGTCCTGCGCTCTATTTCACAATACATACACATACTGGTTACAATTGGCTGGCTAAGTTTTTACGAGAAAAAACACATAAAAGAAGATTTATAGTCTACAGTCATGCTAGCGGCTCTGTGAGGCTGAACTTATACAATTCTAACGTCAGCATTAACATCACAATAACAACGCTAAAATGCTGATGTTTAGCAGGGTCTATGTTGCCAGCTTAGTTTAGCATGATAGCATGCTAACGTTTGCTGAGCTGAACACAAAATACAGCCGAGGTTGATAAATGGTCATAAACCGAAGGTCTGACCTGATGATAGCGCCACATGAAAAGTTAGGGATCCCCAAAGTGATGAATAACGACCTGAAAGTGTGAATCAAATTCCATGATCATCCATACAGCAGTGCAGAAATTTCAGTAAAAAACAACATTTTCAAGCTCATGGTGGCACCAGAGGAAAAGTCAATGAATCACCAAAAATGAATACGATTCATCCTCTGGGGATCATGAAAGTCTTTGCCACATTTCACACATATCCATTTGGTACTTGTTGAGATGATTTAGTCTGGAGCCAATGAGGTGGACAGACCGACATCAACGAACTTAGCCACACTGCTAACATGTCTAAGAGTCTGCAATGAAATACAGAATTGCTCTGCTGATTAATCATCAGAGATCAATTACTAATAATTTCTTGAACTCCCTCACATCATCTCCAACAGTGAATCATTACTTGTTTATTCATTTCATTTGTCCTGTATTTAATAACTCACTTCTCATCAATAACTCAATAACTCAATTCTCTGTGATCTTCAGGTGACCGACACATCCAGGAGACTGCAGGTCGATGACACCTCAGTGGCTCTGTTTGTTTGGTAGAACTGGATAGAAAAGTAGAAAAAGGATGAAGGAGGAAACAAGCTGCCGCTCTGCACGGCCGAATGTAAACTCTTGGAAGTTCATCAGCAACAAACAAACAAACTGGAAAACATTCACATTAACGATTACAGTATGTGCAGAAACAGAAAAGCCAGGATGTGATTATTGGAAAGAATGAGATTCTCCATCTATGTAAGATAATGAAAAGGAAATATTCATATTAGGCGAAAACAAACTATTGAAAAGCTGCTCATTAAACCTCATAAATAAATGCAAATCATCTTAATTAGTTCGAGGACCTTGGGTGCCTCTGAGCTTCTTCTGCTCCTCTCTCTTTTCTCTCACTTGTTTTCTCCCTGTTGTTTGTTTTCTTGCTGTTATTGTTGTTGTTTTTGAAGTCCTCTTCCTTTCCCCCCTCCATCTCCTCCTCCTCTCCATCGCTGCCATTCGTCTCTCTCCTCTCTCCTCCCCTCTGTTCTGGTCGTTGGATGGTTCTTTCATCGCTGCGTAGTCGACCCGGCCTAACCCTCAGCGGATGCCCGATCCAGTGGAGGGTGACTGGGAGGTTTGGGCGGAGCGGGTGGTTGGGGGTGGGAGATTTGGGGTTCTGGTGCCACTTTTTGGCAACTCAGTGTGATTTGAGCTGGAGCCAAGCTCTCTCAGTGAAGTCAGGAGTGCTCGAGAAAAAAAAAAATCTAAATCAGTCAGAGCGGGCTCTGGGAATGCGATGGATTTGATGTGCTTGCATCTGAGTAAAACTTTGAAAGTAAAGAACATCAAGAAGAGAAGATATCAGGATTAAAAAAAAAATTAAAAAAATCAGAGGAAACATTTTAAACTCTTTCATGTTTTTAATGTTTGTAAAATATTCTTTGATTGATAATAAATGTGTAGAAACCTTCTATCGTATCGTCTGCAGAGATGTGGTTGTCTTGCGGTTGTGTAAAGTGCAGCAGTGCAGACTGGGCCTCGGGGCTTTGTTACTGCTGTGACACATGCTGCTGCGAGAGGTAGATGTAGATTGGACGCCCGTGTTGTCACTTGGTCTACCTGCTGTTATTAGTTTAGGGACGCCTAATTGGTCTCTGGTCTATCTGTGATATCTTTATGGACCTCTAATGGGGTCTTTTGCTTAGAGAGGAGGATGAGAGGAACAGGTAATTGGTCCTGAGGTGCTACAAAGGCTCAGGCTCGCTGCTATGCTCAATGCCGCAATTTACTAGGGGATCTCACACCTATTCTCTTTAACAAGGTGTTGTAAATCACAGTAGTCTGTACTCAGCAGGGAGAACACTGGTCATTAGAAGAGATGCAAAATATGTCAGGCTTGTTGTTTTCATTCATTGTTTCGATGACAGTGTGTTGGATCCAGTGTGCATCTGTTTGGAATTGGAAACTCCAATGCCGCTCCAGGTTCCTCAAGCTGTGAGCGTCTGTCTTTACACCTGAGAATGAAGCGAACAACAGCACCTTTGTGAAAAACTAAGCAGCCCAGTATCCTGTGGAATAACATCCAGTGGCCCTGTACCATACACATGTGCTGGTTTGGGTTGACGTGTGGCAAGAATTTGTATCTCCATTGCGACAGGGCTATCCACTTGAAGGTATGTCCTTACAGAGGTTCAGGTCTTTTACACAGGTACAGTAATTATGCCCGGTCAGTGTATTAGCTGCAGTAGATGACCGTCAGCTCTCCCCCTGTGTGGAGAAGCAGCGAGTAGCACCGACAGGGTAGCAGAGCATTGTGCTGATGGAGAAACCAACAGCAAGACAAGTTTCAGCCAACTGAAAGGATATAAATATATCCGTGTACAGATAAGTGTGCGCTATATTGTGAACATTTTTGGCGCTTTTCATTGCTGCCAGACAGCCCTTTCATTTGGCCCTACATTCCCTCAGCTGTACAACGTTCTTGATTCGATGAGATTAAAACAACACCTTCTTTAGCTCTCATTACTATTGCGCTGAGCAATTGTTGTTGGTAGCAGGCTTCTCCAGGATTTGAAGAATGTTGTCGTGATTTCGCTTGGCATCTACAACTTATTCGGTGTACTGTGAGGCACCTCCTGGCTATCACAACTGCACGTTATTATTGCAATATACAACTATGCCATATCAGTGCATTGTACACATTCATTTCTAACAGAGAGGCAAATTCTATATCCTAAACCCTTTAAAAACATTCCAAGGAACCCCAGTATTTTGCTGTTCACACAATGGTCTGTTGGTGGGAATTATTAGACTGTGACACATTTAAGGCCTTGATTGATTGACAGCCAGTGTAAAGAGGATAAAATGGGGAAATTGACTTCTTCTTCTTTAATTTTGGAACCTGCCTGGATTAAATCTGGGTGTTGCTGTTTATGCGATGTTCTATTATGTTTCAAGTTAATTCTTGAATCATTTTGTTAATAAATATTGGACACAAGTCCAAAGGGCTTGGTTTTTTTCAAAGTTTGAAAACCAGATGTGGAGGAAGCTACCATTCATTCCTGAAAGACGAGGAAGCTCATCTGACGTCACCTCAACTTGCTTGGAGGCATTGGGGCATGCTTTGGCCCAACTCATCATGGTTTAAAATCAAAGATCAAAACTAAGCAGATCCAGAGATATCTCTTTTTCTCATTCCGTACATTCGTCTTCCTTTTCAAAATGCAATTTAGCCACTGAGTAGCATCACTGGAGACAGTCTATCAGATTACATGCAGCCTCCTCCAGGGCCACAGTAGGCTTTATACTTCTTTTTCACATAAGTTATACTCCCCAGGACCTGTTAACACACTTAACAGGTGACGCTGAGCAAGTTTTTGTTTGTGTCGTATTTTAACCTAACCAAAGATTAACCAGCCACCATTTTGGAAGGCACAGACAAATGATGTCATCCTGCCAATAGGTGGGTCGGGGGGAGTCCATGCCCTCCAAAGGAAGTATTGTCCTCTGATATGGAGGACGTGTTGGCAAATATCATAGAAAACGAGATTTTTTAAAACCTTTTCAATTGGATGCTTTAAAAAAAATTGGTTGTTGCCTCAATTCCGGTTTCGGCAGAGTCATCCAACAGTTAGTATGTTTCGAAGGAATCCCATGAGTAGCAGGTGGACTGATAAGGTGGAGAGAGGAGTGCTATGAGATCCGCGGAAGTCAACATGTTATGCAACACAAGCATAGGGCGCGACCCCTGGTGTCACTTACACCGACCTACATACTGTGTACAGGCGAGTAACACACATCCTCACACTGACACAGGGATGACTGGACCTCAGAGTAGCTGCAGGTGTTAAAAATGCATGAGCACAGCTGCACACAATGACAGTGTGTGACATTAAAGCCAATATAGCAAAAAAACATTAGTTGATTTTCTGGGATCACCAAACAAAACTGAGTAGATGATCATTTTAATAATCACCTAGTAAATGAGTTGCTGGTCACAGATCAGCCGCATCAACTCCCTTCAAGCAGTTATGATTATTTCAATGTTACAAAACACCCAGCGGAGGTCTAATTAGATTAAATGACCAATAAGTCACACTTATTAAGAGCGCTCCTCAACCGCACTCCTCATAGACAGGCCTCTTTCCCTCCATTGGCACCAAGCACTTGTGATTTCTCATGTTGTTATTCCCGCTACGATAAATTATTCAATATTTGTTTGAATAAATGAACATGAAAAATAATCTCCAATGGCTACAGAAGGCAATAGTTAATTGGAATTAAAGAAAAAAGTTTGAGCCTTCTTTTTAGTTGTTGTTTTGCTTCTTTCTTTTGCACTCTTGCCTTTTATACTTTCTTGCATTGTACCATTGGACTTTTTTCTTCTTTCATGTCAGTTCATTACATTTAATTTATTAATGTCCAATATTTAATGTGCCAAAAATGTCAGATTCAAACAGATGAAAATGGGGCATTTTTCCTGGTACGGGGGATGCACAAGCTGTTTGCTGCTTCTTGTTGTGACTCTGGGGGCCGAACGAGGGATGGGAGGGGAAGAAACAGAGAGAGAGACAGAGGGAGGGGAAGAGAGCGAGAAAGAGTGAACTCTTCAGTCAGACCTGAAGTTTATCTTTAACCAAGCTTCGAGCTCCCAAACCACAACGCTGCTTGGTGCCAAAAGGCACAACTTTACAGAAACTAACCTCAAAACGGGGCTGGAGTCGGCGGGAGGAAGACTGTTTTACAGAAAACAAACAAACAAACCTCACAACCTTACTGTAACTCTGGAGAAGAGCAACTTTTATGGACTAAACTTAGTGCCGCTCTGAAGCACAAATCAACTTCCAACTTCTGTATCGCAGTGAAATCTATATTTGATAGATAAAGTGATGTCTTATTCAGCTGCAGTTATGAAAGGTTTTCTTCTATAGCAGGAAAGCAATACAAGCTTTATACACACACACACACACACACACACACACACACACACACAGTGCAGCCATGCAGCTATTGATCTACAAGCAGTTTGTCCTTGATGTCTGTCCCACTGTCACTGTGATCGATGTCTCATTGACTCACAGGGAGGAGAGTCAGCTGACAGAGACAAAAACACACACACATACACACCAACACACACACAGATGTCTGCAGATGTGGGAAGTACAAATACTCTGTTACTGTACTTCTACTACTACTGTGTGTGTGACATGGAGCTTCAATTTCCCGGAGGGAACCTCCCAAAAGAATCAATAAAGTCGTCTAAGTATCTGTACTTTACTTGAGTGTTTATTCTTCTGACAACGTTTTACTTTTCCTCCCTACATTTTTAAAACAGACTCGTTAATTTAACTTTCATGCATTTGAGGGGAATTATCAGTTATTTTTATTTTGCGTCAAGACTGATTTCAACCTATCAGTGCATATCACGCACAGCAGACGTAGTGAGAAGAAACGACGTAAAAGACGGCAACAGACAGAGAGGGACAGACTGGAACTGGGAGAAAAGACATGTAAGTGTTTCGTATCGACTCGCAGCTGCTCTCCGGCTGGATTTTTCTTATTTTCTTAATTTCCTTCATGTGCTCGGGATGCTTTACCAACCCAAATTGTCGATATTTTCCGTCCTGGGAATGAGACTCAACAATCAACTACAGCTCGGACAAATCCTACTGATACCTTTAAGTTTAATAGTCTTTTAATATGAAGTGAGGTTCAGTTAGCTTTACACAGAAATGGCTGGTACTTTATTACTTTTACGTGAGTAACAAAGTTTTTTTCATCAGTGTTTTAATTACACAAGTATCTGTACTTCTACCTGAAGAAAGAATGTGTGAACTTTTGCCAGCTCGGTGAATAAGACGCATGAGGTCACATGAGTGCGACTGCCAGCACCTTCTCTGTGAGCATCCTTACCCCACAGAGCAAACAGACAAACAGACATGAGCTCAGCACAGGCGCTTTCTCCTTCCTGTGTGGGACTCAGGCCTTGTCCACATGTACCAAAACGATCTTTTGTTCCTCCGTCTTCCTTGGCATCGTTTCAAGAATATTTGTGTCCACACGGATCCACTGAAAACAACTCAAAACGCTGTAGTTCATATTCCAGGCCTCTAGGGGCACTTGAAATTCACCAAAAGCGGAGAAGAAGAGACGGAGCATGAGCATGAAGCTTGCGTGCTGTTTACCAACAGACAGTAGAAGGAGAGTCCGAACACCACAAGAAGAAGACAAAAATGGCTAGTGCAAGGAAACCAGAATCGTTTGTGTGGACCGATAATGAGGTCGAACTGCTGCTGCGACTCACACTCGACTACAAGGCGAGTAAGTTGCAACAAACACGAACACAAGCATGTAGTCCGCCATTGTTGCTGTTGTTGTTGTTGTTATGAGAAGTCACGGGGTTCAGAGGTTGAAGGCTAGAGGTCGCGGGGTGGGGCGATGGCGTCATCGTTTGGGAAAGAATATGGATTCGCTGTCCACAAGAGAACGCAAGGGCTGCGGGCTTTTGGATTTTGCCATCCTGAGACCCGGTTTAAAAGTTTAAAAGTGCGTTTACAGGATCCATGTGGACGATCGGCCAATACGATGCAAAACATGTGCGTTTACACTAAAGAGCGTTTTCGTGTGGATGGCCCCTTAGTTTTGAATGTTGTCATTACAATACTAAAACGCTTTACTGAAATGTTAGTTGATATACGTCACAGACGGGAAACAAGGTGGAGAGATTTGGCCTTGTCCTGTAATTGGATGACCGAGTCAGTGAGGGAGTGAGTGAGAGAGGGATGACGTAGAGAAAATTGGAAACCCCAGAAATGATCTGTATAAAAGATGTACGTCTGTGTGTGTGTGTGTGTGTGTGTGATTGTGTGTGTGGTCTTGGAGGA
>OMLP01020117.1:22990-33314 GCA_900302685.1 Spondyliosoma cantharus
GAGAAGCCGAGGCCGGAACAGGAAGTAAGGGTCGTCAGCGGCGACCAGAAAAATGAAGTCCCGCCCAGGATGGACATTGAGAGAGAGAGATATGAGTGAAAGGGGCCTCTAGTGTGTGTGTGTGTGTGTGCGTGTGTGTGTGTGTGTGTGCTTGTAGTTGGGGGTTAGGCAGAGTCAGACAGTGTCTAATCCTCACATCCCTCTCTCTTACAACAACAATAACACAGGATGAGACAAGATAAAACAATCTCAGTCATTGTTGCCTCAGACAATGAATTAAACTGTTGTTTTTTTAAACAAGCTCAGATCACACAGAGCATGCTCAGTAAGCAGCAAAACTGCACTAAGGCAGCCCATTTACTGGCAGTAAGATACATATTTATATGATTTTAACGGCAAATTTACTCAAAATTTAAATTCAGTCACTATCTACTGTTGATGGATGAAGTCGGGTGAATTGTCATAGTTCACAAAACATTTCCGGACCCTCACAGCAAACAGTGTTGCAGCATTCCCCTATCTGACGTAGTTGGGAAGTTGTTTTAAAACAAAAACATTTTTAAAAAAAACAAAATGAAAAAAAAAAAAGAACATTAAGTTGCATACAGCTCATCTAGCATTATCCAAGTTTCAGGAGGCCCAGATATCCCAAATTGATTTAAAAAGTAGTTATTTACACCCTTTTTTTTAAAAAGATGAAATCTTCACTGTAGCTGCTAAAATAAACGCGTTCGCAACGCACCCCATCTGAAGTGGGTGCACAGGCCCAACCACATGTTGGTGGGGGAGGGGGGCAAATAACGTGTTTTCAGACTCACTTGGGATCTCTGGGCTTCTGGAGACAGGATGAGCTGTATAGAGCCATTTTATGTTCAACAACCAAAAAACAATTCCCCAGCTGCTTCAGTTATTTAGGAGAACGCAACACTGTTTGGCTGTGAAGCTTTTTTGTGGAAGCTTCACCCGACTTCCATCCATGTTGACACCCATCAGCATGAGGATGAGTAGATAATGACTGAGTTTTCATTTCAGAGCTGAGCTGTTAAAGTACATGTGATGAAAGATCAGTCTACCTTCTGTTTCTGAAAGAATATCTGGTGTTGGCTATAGATCCATGATAAGTGATTTACATTTTTTTAGATATTCACTTTTAAATGTTCACGTTTGTGAAAAATGTCCGCGACTCGGCATTCGCCTTCACCACCACACCTTTTCATCCGTCTTCATCTCCAGGCATAGGCACAGTATCACTGACACATTTAAGTATTGTTAAACATTGTTAGTGTTACTGACATGTCATCGTTATGGACACACACACATTCATGATCATATACTACATCCCCGCCTGCTGATTCGGGGTCTTGGGAATAGGGGAAGGCATTGGGTGGTGAGATGCAGAGCTGTCACTTTACTTGTCTGTCTGCCCGTGCTGAGGCGAGGGTGTGTGTGTGTGCGAGTGAGTGATTGTGAGGGGTTTCTCTTAATAAGCAGGTCCCTAAAAGCGCGGCGATTACCCCAATTAAACTGTGTTCCCATCACCGTCTCTGGGACCCGGGGCCCCGAGAGCCTGTGAGCCTGTCTGAAAGAGTCAACTAAAGGCCAGGCTGACACACCCTGTCAACTCCACGGCACACACCCACACTCAGTCACACACATATATACGCACAAGTATACACACCCTCGAGAAAATCTCCACCTTAATAGATTTCATACAAAGTAACACACTAAAATTCCACTGTATTATAACACCAGTAAACACAACAGCTTTGTTTCTAAATAATTTCACTTCCTTCTTGAGACTTCCTGCATCGGAAGGGACGCAAGAAAAGTGGATTTATGAAGTGGCTTTGGAGTTTTATGCCTAAAATCATGTTATATCCTTACACTCATAATACAAATAGAGCACTGTCTTGGTAAGATAAATATTTGCAAATGCGTGTAATTTTTTTTTTTTGAGTTACACTTTAAGGTGCACTTTTTAGTTTTGGAGAAGAAATTTGAATTAGAAGAGACAAATCTTCTATGCTTAAACAAACTAAATAAACAAACTCCCTTTGTTTTATTTTGTATGAATAAACAGAATAAACAAACTGACCTTAAAGGACAACACAACGTCATGTGTGTTTTATGTTATTTACATTTGGCGGACCCTGCCACCTTTCTAGCTTCAAACAGTGTTCCGAGGACTATATTTTCAGCTCGTCTATTTGGCTGTGGAAGAAATAAATATTTCTGAGTTTGAATTTCTTTCTTAGGTTTCTTCCAAAACTACATAGTGCCCCTTTAAAGCATGCAGACGAGGCTGTTCTGTTACATATCAATGTACTGCAACATTTTGAAAGACTAAGCCCAGCAAGCATTTATAAGATCCTCTGTAAAAGTTTGATGGAAAAACGACAACTTTGAGAATGTGATTTGGAATCAGAAAAATAATTCTAAACAACTTTCAAAAGTGTTTTAAGAAGATGGGAGGAGGAGGGAGGACAGATGATTATGGTTTCTAAGACACTTTTGATACAATGTGTGTGTTACCAGGGGTCTTCAAAAACCAAGGACCCCTTAGCTGATAGAGACAGAGCACAGGGAGCCTTTACTATACATGGATTGTATATATATTGTACTCTGTAACTCTATAATGCCATCTATAAACAAGTCATCTGGAGTTGTGGCATGGCTAATGTCTAGTTTGGGTGCCTCACCCTCTGCAGTTTCTCCAGTGCTCTCTGGGGTGGAGGGTGTGTCAGAGTCTCTGCTCAGTAAGTTACACGATGATCCATTGTGGCTCAGAATAATGTCTGTACACTTAATATAATAATGCTGACCTATATGTGTCAATAAGACATTAGTAGCAATGTCGGTTGATAAAAGAAAACGTTTATGAATTAATCTTTGCTATTAATGTTGGTTAAATGATTTCTGATATTGTGTCTTTTCGGAAACCACTTGATTTTATTTTATTTGTATTTTTTGAACAATAATTTGGCAACCCCCCCACAACAAAAAATACAAAACACGCATTATCTCCTTCACACTTGGTACATGGGTTTCCATTCTCTCTTTAAATCATGAAATCTTGTCTTTTTCTGCACTGGTTTCCGTGGCATCTAAGTAGAGAATAAGCCCCGCCAGCTGTGTATCTCATCATCTTAACATCTATTAACATTAATTCAAACTTTGGTTTGAGGTTGGTTAAATGTGTGGCTATATTTGGATAGAAACCCGACTGCTGTGTGTGAGTTACATCACAGCCGTCACCTGAACGCAGCCCATCCACAACAACACTGCATCACAGCTCGCGTTTGGCATCAGATGGAAATCTAAAATGAAAACTACAAAGTTTATCTGACACCACTGCCGGCAACACTTGCAGACATTTTGACTGCTTGTCTTGTTGTTAGACTTTCTCCCTCTTCTTCTTCACACAGATGCACATATTGCTCTCTTTCTCACACACACACACACACACACACACACGCACGCACACACACACACGCACACAGAGGCAGCAGTGGTGTCATCTCTGAGTGCTGTGGTCCCATGCTGTCGTCTGGCTGTCACAACCCCAGTGCTGGGCCTGCTGCTCGGGAGAAAAGCCTACATTGGGCAGATCCTATTTGGACAGATTAAAAAATCCATGTCCAGCTGTCTACATCAGTCAACACACTGCCCCTCCGACGGTCCCACCTCTCACATCCACCACTGCCTTTCTCTTCTCTCTCTCTTTCTCTCTCTCTCTCTCTCTCTCTCTCCCACATCCATCTCTTTTTATCTGGATGCATTACCTCCTCTGTCTTCGCTCTGCTTATTCTCCCTCTCATCTTTATTTTTGCTGCTGTTCCCCTGTTAAGACTATGATTTAGTGCTTGAAGCACAGGAGCTGCTGTCACAGGGGTTTTAGCAGTTGAATTAGATTAAGCGGAGCACAACAAATGCTGGTGGGGATGAGTTGGCTTTTCTCGGCAGCGTGGCACTGTAAGCCTTTTTTCCCTCAAAGACTGCGGAGATGCACAAGCGGTGTGGCTTTCAAGGTACAGGGTGAGATAGAGGGGCTAAACTGTTTGCCTTTTGTCTCACACATGACACATCAACACTTACATGAATGATTTGACAAGATTAGCTTAACCGTGAAGCAAGAGGAAAATAGGATGTATAGCACCACGCTGTACATTCGAATGCAACGAAACAAAACAATATGTACAGTACCACTTTGTGCCGAAATGAAGATGCAGTGTTGGAGGTAGCAACAGGAAGTATAGATTCGGCTTTTTTGGTATTTTAAACTCTGCGTGGAAACCTTATTGGATTGGGCATGGCGGCTCAGCTGTCTGCGCGCACAGTTTCTGCACATGTGTATTCACATGTTGTACAGCTCTGAGCGCTGAAGCGTGCATGAATTCATCTCTATACATGTAGTGTGCACATTGAATGTGATTATTGTGTGTGTGTGTGTGTGAGAGAGATAGAGGAAGAGAGAGAGAGAGAGAGAGAGAGAGAGAGAGAGAGAGCGCAAGAGACCCCCATTAGTCGCTCTGGCCCGAGGCTGAATCCCTGATGATGTCAAACAGTGTAGTAATGGTCCTGTATCTCCCCCTCTGTCCTCTGGTCCTCTCATCCTCTCCTCCCTTCCTCCATGGATCTCCACCCTTCCTCTCCTCTTCGCTCCATCACCTCGTCACTTCGCGTTTTCTCCACATCAACACACCCATCGTATACACACACACACACACACACTAATTTTTGGAAATTGCCAGGTAATTGGGAATTGTGAGATGGTCTCATATTCAACATAAAAAACTACGCCTGCACTCTTATTTCATCATTTAAACAACAGTGTTGTGAGACCACGCAGGCAAGTACATGGCCAGATTTGGGTGGTGGCTCCAAAAACATAGGGGGCAGCATATCACAGGAGTAACTGTCAACTTCTGCTCTTTGATAACTATCCTTGGCTGTAGCTAGCTGCCGTTAGCTCATGGCTCGATTGACCCAGGAGCCCGTGGCCCTGGATTTTTTTTCGGAGGGCTAGAATATTTTGACAGCTTACTTTGTGAAGTCAGGAGTTATTTCGACCAAACCAGAGATGATTGAGAAAAGACAAAACCAAAGACTGTTTTGGAGAGTTTTATTTAATTTAAATCGAGTTTGATCATTGAGTTGAGGAGGCAGTTACACTCATCTTGGTTCGGTAGAAGAGAGGAACTTGAGTGTATGGTTGTATTTTTCTGCTTACTAAGTAAATAGAAGTAAGTGTGTTTTATTTCTTGGCATTTTGTGAGTTTATTTTGTTCATTTTGTTCATTCATTACGCTAACAGCTGGCATTTATATCTCAGGTGAAACAATGGGGGCTATTGGAGATATCGCCTCTTGTGGTACAAAGTGGTATTTCGAGACAGGAAGGCTAGCTGTTTAGCATGCTAACTTCAGTAGACATCTCTGCAACACAGCAGTTAGACGTCGTTCACGTAATATCATCGCTGTTGTTTTGTTTCTTCACACTCTCTTGAATATTTTAGGCTAAAATTCTAGACATAACTTACAAATTGCTCCTTTAATCCAAAAATGTAATTTTTTCTGAAATGTTTTTGAGCCCAAGTCCAACCTGACATTGCATTTTTATAATTGCTAACCTGACTAGCGGCGTAAGTAGAGTGTCATACTTTGAAGCTTAGTGTCACTGACCAATCTGTAATTTTCTATTCATTTACAAATAAATTTAATGGAAGAAACTATGTATTTGGTGCTAATTTTAATGAAATCATTTACTGGAATGGTTCACTTCCAATTAAAGAATTTCACTGAACCTGAGACAAAAATGTGAAAATTGTTTATAATTTCTCCTATAACCATGTCTTTCTTTTCAGAATGCTGTGCTTGGGCTATGGTTAGGATTCGACACAAAAACCACTGGTCAGTGTTAGGAAACATCATGTTTTGGCTTAAGATACCTTTTTTGGACACCACAAACACCGCTGGAAGTATCCCGAGGTCTCCATTGAAACACCTGCTTCTGTCGCCACAAACACGACTGGAGATGGCTCAACTTCCAATCCATGAATCTGGTTTGAGTTACCATAAACATGGCTGGAAAGGTCCCCAGCTCTCCTTAAAAATATCAGGCTTACACATTTTGTAACACCGACTCTTGCCTGTTTGATAGTCTCCTTGTTTGTCACTCAGTGACTTCTTTTTCGTGACTCTAGCTAAACTAATCATTTCAGATCTTTTTCTCAGGTTGCATAACTTTTTTTCCTGTGAAACTTCCTTTTATGTTCAGGAAATGATCCATAACATAAAACAGAAGTTAGCGCTCTTCTGCAACGATATTGTACGGCAGTAGGAATGAACATCCTACGGTGACTTACAGCTCGTCGTCTCAGTCCATTGTCACACAGGATCTCAGAAACTTTTGTTAGTGATACCAGCATGACAAATTTGACATTTCCCATTTATTCAAAGCCTCAGTTTCATACCACAGATAGTCTGATACGGGATTAAGAGAAATATGAGTCTGTCTTGTGTGACTGCACTCTAAGAAACAATAGAGTTTGTTCTCTGCCAAAGTTTGCCAAAGAATGATTTTCCCAAGAGATACTGAGCACAATATAGGCCTGGAATATGATAGGATCCAGTCTGCCAACAAGAACTCCTCAGTGAATGGTTTAAAAGACATTTCTTTCCTTTTTACTTGTTATTACTGAGCAAAGAAATGGATGATCATAGACGGATGGATTGACGGACGGATGGACGGGGAGATGGAGGGGTGGATGGATAAAATGACCTAAAAAGGCTCCATCACCAGGAGGCATGGAGTCAGCCAGCCAGAGGACAGCCATATAGAGCTAGAACCCTTTAAACACCATCACATTGCGCTGTTAACTCCCCCGTCAACAACTAGTCCCGACGGGTTGTCCGCATGTGAGGGCAGTGAGATGGACGAGTGGAGGGGAGGCGTCGGAAAATAGATGACAGAAAACGAAAGAGAAGAAGTGGGGTGTGTGCGAAAGAACGAGGCTTCTCCTGTCTTGGCCCTAATGGTCCAAATGAGGCTGGGGTAGAGGAAGGGTGAGGATGGGGGTGTGTGGTGGGACTGGCAGTGAGGGGGATAGAGTGGGGATAGGCTGAAGGGGTCTGAGCCTGGAGACTGAGGCAGAGCAGAGCTAAGTGACTCAGGCTCAACACCATATGAGCTGGCAGCTTGTCACATCCCAGCCCATCACCGGGGGACTGGATAGCAGAGACTGTTTCACCGCGGAGCAGCTCCCATCATTGCAAATGCTTCTTCATACATGTGTTTAAGATCATTTCAATTTTTGTTTGTTTGTTTGTTTTATTTTGAAAAGTATAGTGTGACATGTGAATTTGCTCCAAGTCACCTTAACAGTGGTGACCTTGAGGGGAACGGAGAGCTGGAGAGTCCAAAACGGAGGAATCCACTGTAGCTTATTGGCTGTTTCCGACTGGGAAAATTCAGTTGGAACGAGTCTGTAAAAATGTTTAGTTGCACGATTTGCTGACTTGGCTACGTAGAAACATGACGGACGAAGGTAGTTGTTTGATTGATGGATAGAAACTTAGAAACCGAGGGAGGGAACTGCGAACTGCGAACTGCGAACTGCAAAGCGGACAGGAGCTTAGCTACGTCGATGCTCACAGTAGCTTTAACCCTCAACTGAAAATCTTTGAACTGTCAATTAGCAACCTAGCTAGTATTCATTTTCCTCAGTAACTCTTAATCAAATGAAAATGACGTTGGCTACCATTCTTGACCAAAATAAATGTAGTCTAGTGAAAACACAATGAAGCCGAGCAACCTATTGTGACTTGACAAGTGGGAGCATGTTCCCAGCTTGCTAGCACCAGGCCTCTAGCAGCACTTAGGCTAACACTGTCCCCATTTTTCAAATATTCTATTCCACCATATAGGGGCCAAGCCGACACTGTTCTTGAGGAACTTTTCCTTAAAGCTTAAGGCCACTGTAACCTGACACTGAAATGCAGCCGCAGTTGATTTTAATCGTATTTACCCACATTTGTTGATATAACCCAAGATGACCAATGAGGACATCTAATCATGATTTTAAAAGATGTTTTTTAAAGAAGTGAAAAGCTTCCCTTAAAGGGATAGTTCGGGTTTTTTGAGGTGGGGTCATATAAAGTACTAGGGGTGTAACGATACACAAATACACAGTTCGATACGTACCTCGGTTTTGAGGTCACGGTTCGGTTCATTTTCGGTACAGTATGGGAACAAAAAGCAAAATATAAATTTGCTTGTTGTGTATTCAGAACTGTTCTAAAACAACAGCCTTCCACCGAATAAAATATTCTCAAACAAAAAATATATGAAATATTATAAAAATAAATTCCTCACAGCTTGTTAAAGTCTTTTAACAAAATGTTGCAACATTAACAGTTCCAGCATGTAGCCCTGTTCAGTTTTACTCAACCTTCATATTTTTTGCCAGAAAGATTAACGTGTCCACATTGACTCCACATTTTTGAGTACAGGCTTTCATTACGAAGATATAAGGGCGAAAATATGCACCTTTGGACGATTTATTTGACAGTCAGTTTTTTTTGGTCAGGCATCGACACAGTCACCTTCAATGTCACTGTGTACTCTGTAGCGCTCTGTGGTCTGCAGTGGTCCGGCATCTCCGTGTGGAATAGTAGTGTTCAAGACACGTCAAAATGAATATACGTGTACATGACTTGGATCGATGATTGGAATGTTTTTCCTGGTTAGCGGACATGGCCGAGGACCCCTCTCTCTCCAGACGGGATTCTCAAACCGTACAACCTGGGACCCTCGCCAGTTAAAATGAACACCAGTTAAACTGTCACACTGGAAACATGTCTTTCTCCGTTGCAATATTTAACCAGGAAGTCGAAGTGTTTTCAAGCGGGAGACTGTAGCGACAAGGGAGGATGTTCAAGCTCTGGTTTCTCGCTTGCGTTAGCTATGACGTAAATGGGCTGCACGTGTAAAATAAACACACGTGACTTCTGTTCTGGGAACTCACCGGTGCACAGTCGTGTACCGAAACGGTTCAATACAAATACATGCATCTCTACACCCCTAGTTTCAAGTTGTGGATACATCCGAGTCTACATGTTGCAATCGTATTGCTAATAAGAATCATTGAGGTTAAATGCAACTTCAGTCCCAAGATTAATAGTGAGTGGTAAAACCAGTATTTTAATAATGGTCTCATGCTTTATAATGCAACAGAAATTGACAATGAGAAACTTTGCTTTGTACTTAAGGTCAAATGTATAACAAATGCCTCAGTGTTGCCAACTCTTTTTCCAATGAAAGTAGCTAGCACTAGCTCTAAAAGTCGCCAGATGACGTCAAAAACGCTCATTTACATATTGATGACGCAATCACTTGCATAGTGCCTACTGGTTGTGTGTTGCCGTGAGGGGGAGCGGAGACCTAAGACATATATACAAAAGGTTGAAAGAGCAATCTAATCAAACTCACTACAGAGACAAATATATTTGAAGTAAAAACAGTAAATGGAGGGAGAAGATCAAACGAACCATGCACAATTTTTACAAGATAGAGGAACATCCTAATCTGGAGTGAATGCTCTTGAATGATATACAATTTAAGAGGAAATGTGCTCTTGTTTGAAGCGGTGGGTGGCTCTTAAAAGAGCCGTTGTGTTGTTGGTTAACAGCGGGTTTACTTGGAGCTGGTGTACTTGGTCACAGCCTTGGTACCTTCAGACACGGCGTGCTTGGCCAGCTCACCGGGGAGCAGCAGGCGGACGGCGGTCTGGATCTCCCTGGAGGTGATGGTGGAGCGCTTGTTGTAGTGAGCCAGACGAGAAGCCTCACCGGCGATGCGCTCGAAGATGTCGCTGACGAAGGAGTTCATGATGCCCATGGCCTTGGAGGAGATGCCGGTGTCGGGGTGCACCTGCTTGAGCACCTTGTACACGTAGATGGCGTAGCTCTCCTTCCTGGTCTTTCGCCTCTTCTTGCCTCCCTTTCCGGCAGTCTTTGTCACCGCTTTCTTGGAGCCCTTCTTGGGGGCGGACTTCGCTGGTTCAGGCATCTTTCTCGCTTCGCTGTGGTCAACGATGAGTGTGTTTCAGAGCTGAGAGCAACTCCTTTGTACAGACCCCATGCAAATACTACTGTGTCATCTCCCTCCTGTGATTGGTTGAGTCGCTCACTGTGGAGGATGGCGTCTCCAGCTCGGAGATCCGCGAGAGCTGCAGCAGAAGGACGTGATTAAACTATCTGTGACCAACAAGAAGGAAACAATTCTGGAGAGACTCTCACTAAAAGTGTTCGGTGTGACCACAGAC
>OMLP01020118.1:0-21729 GCA_900302685.1 Spondyliosoma cantharus
GCTAGTAAACACAACTAGGGTGAGAGACGCTACCCCGTGCTGGGCCACATTATAACGCCTAGCAAGATTACACTCGGGAGGGGTAAAAATAACCACGCAGACCTTCGGACTGCAAGTCATTTCAGAGTTTCCACAACTCACGTGCCAGCAAAACACGCACACATCAGCAGGCCAGACGGACGTGAAATTGATAAACACAGAGGCTGACCATGTGTCGAAACGGTCAGTATCACTGTATCTAGTCGACATTTAGGTGTTGTGAAACCATCTGCTGTCAGCATGGTATTAATTACCCCACTTGGAAACAGAAAGGCGTAAAATGACAAGACAGGAGAAGAGGTCAGCAGAGTTGTAGTAGAAGTAGGCCACGATCATCTAAAGCTTGTTCAGGGCAGGTGGCACTCTCACCTGGCTGCCGCCCCCAGTCCCACGTTTCGATGATGGAGTGATGTACTGATGTTGACGTCTCCTCCTCCTCCTTCTTCTCTTTGTCGTTGGGCTCATCCTTCTTTTGAGTTCCAAAGCAGTCGGTGCAATCCTCTGAAATAACCACAAGACATTCTGACATTAACTTTCTTGTCCATCAGAAAAGGTTAAAATTATAACCCTGGCTCATGTATCATCCGTAGACAGTGAGTAAAACTGTGGCAGGCCACTACAAACAGACGGCGGCAAAAAACATAGAGGGGAAAATGAATGCTGTAGTCTGTCAGTGGCATACCTGGGTGAGCTGATTCTTCTCCGTTGAATGTTATCTCCTCATCTTTTACCATTTCATTCCACATCTCACTCAGTCCCTCTGGAGAGAATGCCCGCTACAAAAGATTGTAAGAAACAAAATCAGCACAAGACATTAATAAACGTGTGTGTTCTTGTCTTTATGCGTTTGCTTTGTAGGCTCTGCACAACTGTCACAGACATCACACCATGATCGCAGCTAAAATAGAACCAGTGCACTTGGGTTGTCTTGTGTTTTTTTTATTTTATCTTATTGTATCTGATCTAAAAATGTTATTTTCACTCTAGTGCATTTTAAAAATAACCATTTCCATATGTGTTATTTGCCTGCAAGTCATTCCTTTTTAGGGGTTTCAAACATTTGAAGCAAACAAAGTATTACATCTGTTGTGGAAAGAAATCTGTTGTACAGTCTTTATAACAAACTAAAACCAACAAACATCATTAAGTTAAAGTTAAGCGCTCTAGGCCCCACAGACTTAACTCTTTCAGGGCAGCAACGATTGCACAAAGTGACGCCTTCAAACTGCTTCTTTTGACAAACCAACAGTCTAAAACTCAAAGACACTTCATTCACGATCATAAATGTCAAAGAAAAGCAGCAAATGATTGACATTTGAACAATGACTGCAATGATTAATCGCTTATCGAAATTGCTGGTGATTAATTTTACTTGTATCGACTAATCAATTAAACTGATAATCGCTGCAGTTTTAACCAATATAAGTAAAGTCACAGTACAAAGTAGTTGCTCTATCACTGAGCATACGCTGATTCAAGGATGCATGTGCTGTAAAGCATCTGTGTCATCACCCTCTCAGTACAACGTTCACGCTTTGCTTTACTAAGAAACACTCACGTTGAAAGCCGACTCCTGCTTTCAAGGATCTAATGTCCCAATTCTCAAAAACATGTAAGCTCACAGACGACACCAGACCAGACACATAGCTGCCTTCAGCACTGGCATGAGCTACAACGATGGGGAAAACATGACACCCATCTCCAGTTTTGGTCCTCATTTGGTAGTGCAACCCAATTTGCAAGTTCAGGGTGAGTCCAGACAGGCTGCAATTTGTGGAGGGGAGAGCAGGCAGCTCACTGCACAGCATATTTTGTGGAATGAGACAGTAGACTGAAAGTGTTTTATCCCCATCTTCTCTAAAGCAGTCGTATGTAGATGAAAGACCTCGTAATTACAACCAACATGAGTTTGTTTTCACAACATCCTTTTTTAAAATGCCTTTCCCTCTAACTTACTGTGATATTAAAGGCTAAACCTCTTTTCACATTACAGAAAAAAAACAATAATCATCTGAACGAGAGGCTTGAAACTGCTTGCAGGCCAGTGACTGCAGATATGCCTCACATGATGAGACATATTCTCAGCTTGTTACAGCAACTGTAGCCCCTTTTGGTCAACTCATCGTCCTACTCTGACCATGTTAAAGTGGCAGGATTCTGAGCGCTCATGCTAACAAGTGTAACACCATCCACTTTCAGAAATTGTAGAAAAAGTGCTTTGGAGAAAAGCAGTAAGATAGACATTTACTATCTGTGAGACATCAAGGTTTAGAGACGTACAGAGGTTAAGACCCAACATGATGCAACACAGACTGAACCACAATTTGGAAATGAAGCTGTTTCTAAGAAAATATCAGCAACAGAGCTGCAAAACAAGAACTGGGAGTGCTGCAGCAGATACACTTGCAAATGTATTCAATAACCCAAGACAGTAACAGTTTCTAAGCTAATAGAAGAAAGAGATTCAGCTGAAGAGAAGATGACAATTTTTCTCAGATTTTGCAGGTTTTCACTTCTCCCCCAGTCACATGTGACTGAACCCACAAAGTACCACACGTTGAATAAAAAAAAAGCAGTCATTTTTCACATGACGTCTCCTTGACATGCACATACCTGTAAGTCTATCTTCAGCCATTTGTCATGAAATCTCAGCTGAGCATCGAGGGTAAAAGATGGAGAAGGCATCTTCCCCTCTCCTCTCCTGGCTGCCAACGCAGCCAACCTGCAAGGTGAAGAGATGATAAGCTCTGTTATGATATCTGTAGTGATCAAGGTTAGATGAGTCAATCAGCTTGTAATGCCTGTCATTGTCAAGTGACTGTGAATGAGGGTAAAGCTTTTTTTGCCCAACATTATCATGCTCCCTCTTAGGGCCTGTTTCCTCAAATCGACTCGAATAAAAAGGCAGTTTAACAACTATCTGTTTCAAGATGAAAACCAACACTTACATTACCTAAAACTGGTGAACAGTCAGGCAACATAAGCATTACCAGCCAGTACTAACATCTCAATGTAAACACAAGGGAAGCCCAACAAACGGCAGTTTCCAAAACATGAGACTGAGTCACTCAAATTTCAACGACAGATCTTATAAAACACAACCTACCAGTAGACAAACTCAGGATACCTCTAGCGTTAAATATTGCTGCTTTTATCGTGAATGTCTCTGTTGAATTAAGGATACGCGAAATGCTTCATCCTTAGCTAGGTCACCCGTATCAATTATATATATGCGACTATGCATGCAACGTATAACTTAATCTACAAATGACTATTATGACGTACCTTGCATTCGCTTTGTACAAATAACTAACATTACAGTTTGAGGCCAAAGCTGTATCCATAACTCTAACGTTACACGGGACGGTGGGAGGAAAACGAGAATATCGTAGCATTAAATGCTAGCAAGGACACATTCTGTGTTAACCTTGATAAAGTAGTTATAACCTTGTTATCACACATGATAACAGACACGAGTCCTGCGGGTAGTTACACACACTGACACAGCATCAGCACTCATAACGCAACACCTAATGCTAGGTAACGTTCACATTAGCTCGGCAGCTAGGGCTAACTTCTTAGCTTGCTAGACAGCTAATACTAACACAACGTTAGCTAGCTAACGCTAAGCCAGCTCTCATCACCCGGGCTGCGACTAACAAGCTTCTGTGTCATGACACTAAACCGACAGAGCTGCAACGTCCCGGCGACTTCACCAACACACCGGTAACATGACAATTTTGAACAACAAATTCCTGAATTACCTGCGGTCTCTGCTCAAGCTATTCTCGTCCCCTCAGCTGCTTTGCTGCATTAACAAGACGCTCATAATGGGCTTGATTGACAGGTCGTGGACTGGGGCACGAGGCATGGAAACAAATTACGTAGTCGTAACTGGGAGATCGAATGCGATTCATTATCACCTCGACATCCCGTTGAGGCGGGGCCTCTAATACGGGCACATTCGTTGGCCGTTGATTCTACTCCGCCCGCTCGTGCCGGCCGGTGTAATAAAATGTGCGCTTCTTCTGGCTGTAAGGCGGGACATAGGAGGGGCGGGGTTGGCCTAGAATGAAGACAGACTGGTCGGTAGGTGGCGCTGTGTCTCAGGGGAAGGATGGGGGTATTTATTTCATAGATTTATTTAAGGACGGAGTTATATTTCATACAGTTTTAGATGTACATTTAATTATAGTAGTATAGTTTCTTATAATAACAATGATTTATTTGATCGACATTTAAAACCGTCACCGTTCTCAGATCTGATTAATTCAAACTGTTCTGAAATGATCACTGTATAATTTGGCTGCATAATTTTGCTGTTCTTTTCTCGCCACATGTGTTTAATTTAAATGATTAATTTATATGTATACATATATATCTTATAAATGGGTCAAGCACGTTGTGTCTTATTTGTATTTACTTGTGATTAATCAAATACTTATTATATTGAGAATATACAAAGGGCATGAAGAGCAACATGTGTGGGACCACCTTCTGTAGTGTTATGTAAAAGCCCATCTTATTTTCCCAAAAAGCAAAAAGACCAAAGAGAACTTCAAGACAAACCCAAAATTTAGATGGATGAAAGAGGCGACCAAGCTGCCAGTCGACCAATATGCTAGTGCCAGACCCTCTGTGTGAAGACACGATATGGACTTTTAAACTTTAAAGGTACTTCAACAGGTAAAAAAGACTGGATTAGTTATAATTTGGGGCGCAGAGCAGGTAAAATAATGGACAGTCATAAGGATAATTGCAATAGACATACATTCTTTATTTTATACATAACCCATCAGTAAATCGTGCTAATAACAGTCTAGTTTCCAAATATAGGCCTAATCAATGATATCAGACATACATACACATAATATCACTGTAAACAATACGCACCTGAATGCATCGTCAGCTCCGCAATGAACGGAGAAAATAAGAGCAACTGCGCGCCCGTTACAACAAAGTACACAGTAAAAGTACTTCATATTATTCATGCAAGTAATCTAGGCAGTACTTAGTTCAGCATTATATGAATCTTGGACTACTTATGGAAACAATGTTGTTTTTTTTGTCACGTCGTCCTTTACTTTGAAATTCGGAAAGATACATTCGTGATACCTTCAGTTTATTACCGGTAATAATTACTGTAAATGTATCGTATGTTTCATGGGTCCACAGTCACAACCAGCAGCTCTCCAGAGCGGTTTCTTTACGATTACCGTAAATGTTAGTGCATTTGCGCACTGAAAAAAAAGGTGCGGCTGATTTGACCAAGCAAACGCGTCCCACGGTGCTGCAGGAACCGCGCGTGCGCACTGTCTCACTTCCTCGATTCGAACCTAGTAGTTGGTCTCGCTGCTGAACTTCTGTCATTCTGCTAAAACATACAATAGCCACAGTGATGGATGTTGACTCCGAGCCAAAGGGCGCTTCGTTGTATATTGGGATATTGATCGCGGTGGTATCGAGTTTAATCAACGGGTCCACGTTTGTGCTCCACAAAAAGGGAATATTACGCTCCCGCGAGAGAGGTAAACCGACACAAAGTGCAGCAAAGTAGACGAAAATGATCTTTGTATCAGAGAGGAGCAGTATTTAAATCCATTTAAAAATATGCACTATACAGTTGCTTTTGAATATTTGTATGTTGGTGTCTTGCCGCAGCCTAACATCTAACAAAATGCTTTATTTGATATACTTAAAGTACATTGTCGAATAACGTTACGTCACGTTTTAACGGTTTAAACGGTTAAACGGAGTAACAGTTGGCTGATGTGATTGATTGTGTCGTGTCGGCTCCAGCAACACGCTCATTACATCGTCAGCCGGGCTGTTCATACGTGTTCTTTGTCTGTAATCAGAATATGATGTGGTGTTTCATGTTCAGGCGAGATAACAGAAGAAAAGAGCAGTTCAGCAAACACAGGTGCTTCCAGAAATGGCAAGACATAACGTTACTCGGGCTGCTAGCTTAAAAACTGGCTGTGTAACAGGTGGACTTCTGGGTTAGTTACATAGGAAAGATGAAACTAAATCTGAAATGTGAAAAGTTATTAGTTGTGCTTGAAAACTGAAATGGAAGAACTGCAGTGTTGGGGGCTACACAAGGACGAGTACTTTTATTGGGGCTGTTGGTGGTGGTGGTGCTTCTTCTTCTACTGTTTTGCACTGTACCACACTTTGTTGTAATTGTACTGTTTTGTGTTGCTTGTAAAGTCGGATCTCTTACAAAGTTTACTTACTCCACTGCTATTATGTTTGTCGCTCTTGCAAAAGGTGTACGCTCAATGCACAGTTGATCTTCTTGTCATTTGAAGTTGCATCAAAGTTTCCTCACTGTTGTATTTCGGTGTTTTCGACAGAAGCCACACCGACACTTCAAATCTGTGACGTGGGAAATTAGCAGAGCTCAACTTTAGAATATAGGGATGGGTGATATAGGGTTAGACAGTTTATTTCAATTGAATGTATTTTCACATTTTAATGATTTTTTTAATGATTTTTTTTTTTGGGGGGGGAGTCTTTCAATAGTGTATAGACAAAAAAACTGAAAATCACTAAAACCTCATTCCCACCACTTTCTTTCAACTCATGTTGAAACTGATAAAGGGAAGAAAGAAAGAGAAGTAAAACATTATTTGAACAGTAAATGGTGTCAGAGAAGGGATACAAGAGGAGTCAGGACAAAGACACATGGGGAAGGGGGAGTCATCCTCTTCCGTGTCGAGTGAAATGCCTCAGTGAAGTGGATTTTGTACAAATATTTTGGTTGAATCAGCCCCTGTGGAGGAGGAGTGGACCAGATGTAGAATACGGTTCCATTTTTCACAAGAAAAGTCTTTTGGTATTTCATTTTGATACATTTCATGAGCAAGTATTTGTAATCTGTAAGACTTTTTGATGTGTTTGTGGCTGGAACTAATGATTATTTGGATTATTGATTTAATCAGCTGACTATTTTGATGATTTATCAACTATCAATCGTTTAGTCTGTTGAAAATGAAAAAAGAAAAAAGTGAAAAATGCTCATCACAATTTCCCAGAACCGAAAGTGATTCAGACTGCTTCTTTTGTCCCAAACCCAAAGACTTAATTTAAGAAGCTGGAACCAGCAAATGTTTTACTTGAAAATGACACAATTGTTATCAAAATAGATGCTGATTAATCTTCCTGTCGCTCCAGCTCTAAACTCTTTTTTTTTTTTCTTCCATAGGCTGCTCTTACTATTTCGACGTGGTGTGGTGGGCTGGCACATCGTTCAGTGAGTATAGCACCATCTGCCAGCTCTGGAAGTACACTTCAGATGCAGTGTCCCTTATTCCTTCCTTTTTAAAATAAAATCTGTTTATGAACCTCTTTAGTGATTGTTGGTCAAATTGGGAATTTCCTGGCGTACAACGTGGCCCCTGCTGTGATAGTGACATCTCTCGGAGCCCTGGGAGTGTTATTTGGGTAAGACCGAGAGAGGATTAGATTCTTTCATTTTATTTTTGAAGACATTTGTTGGACGGTGTTCTGTTTTTGAAAAATTGTTCGATTCTAATATAGGTTTCGATAGTTTTGTTCCCGTGACACTAAGTCATCATGAAGTGCCTCGTGTATCTTCCAACAAGATGCCGTCTTTTTGTGTGACGCAGGGCTGTGCTGGCTTCCTTGGTCTTGAAGGACCATTTAAATATCCTGGGAAAGCTTGGCTGTGTGCTGTGCTGCTGTGGCTCTGTTGTTGTGGTGATCATCCACGCCCCTAAAGCAGTGACTGTGACATCGAGACTGGAGTTAGAGGAGAGACTTTCAGACCCAGGTGTCAATTTTGTTTGTGTTTTTTTTTTTTTTTTTTGTCTTTAATTTAGTCGAGTAATTGACGAATGTGTCGTCCAGAATTATTAAAGACGAGGTACCATGGAGACGTTCAGGTGAAAATGACGATATCGTTTCTCATCCCCGCAGTGTTTGTACTTTACGCCCTCTTGGTGGTCTCGCTGCTGGCCATACTCATTGTGTGGGTGGCCCCAGCTCACGGTAAATCCAACATCATGGTGTACGTCGCCATATGTTCCCTCTTGGGAAGCTTCACGGTGCCAAGCAGCAAAGGGATCGGGCTCGTTGCAGAAGAAGTGTTTGTGGACGGGCCCTCCAACAGCAGAGCTCTGGCTCTCTTCCTGGGCTTGGTGGGGACGCTGGCGGTCAGCATCCTCATACAGTTCCACTTCATCAACAAGGCCCTGGAGAGTTTCAGCTCCAACAACTTTGAAGCCAGATACTACGTGGCGTTCACTTCTTCCGTCATTCTAGCGTCTGCTGTTCTTTTCAGGGAGTGGACTGAGCTAACCTTACCGGACATCTTTGCCATGCTCAGTGGTCTGGCGACAGTGTTCGTCGGGGTTGTTCTGCTCCGTATTTCCGAAGAGGCTACAATTACTTGGAACAAGAAGAAGACCGAGTGATTGAGACGCCTTCATATGTACTTGAATTTGTGCCATACTCAATTTCTTTTTGTGCAGAGTCTATACCCGATTTGTCTTGTACAACAAATGTGAATGACCAAAGCCTAAGTGTATTTTTAGCTACTTTCACTTAAAGGAGACGTGTAATGCTCATTTTCAGGTTCACAGTTTTATTTTCGGTTACTACTAGAAAAGGCTTACATGTATTAATACTTATGAGTTTTCTCATACTGCATTCCCCCTCCGTCAATATGAAACATAAAAAAAAAAAACTTGACATTTTACTTGAATATCATTGCAGTCGTTTGTTTTGTTTGTGTAATATTCATCATTCCTTTCCTTAATTGCATAAATACTCACAATTGCAGCTCTTATCATCATGAGGTCGTCACTCCTCCTCTCATAGCTGCCTTTAAACAGCACATTCAAATATAGACTGGGAAACGGTTAATTTGTCAACATCTCATTCTACTCATTTCAAATCGTTGCAAAGAAAACTTATAAATCACTGTTAACTGTTCAAATGAGTACTGTAAATAATTCTGTGTACTGTCATGTCGAGCGGTGCCCTTTAATAGGCCTCTTCGATGTTCTCCCGGCGTTGGACTGTATCGGTGTTGAATCACCTACGCTTTGACTTATTTAGTATGTCTCTGAATTATTCAGTGTTATTTCAGGAGCAGTCTCATTTGTGCTGGAGCTGTATAAACGATGAGTATCAACAGTGACTGAATCATTTGTCTAATAGAGAGATTTTTTTTTTTTTTTTAAAGCTAATATACCAAATAAACTTTTGTTCTGTGGCTGGCCACTAATCTTCTTGTCACATTGTGTTGTGACTACAGGTTATACATGTGTAATTAAAACATCATTGTGTTGCTATTTCTTATTTTTTTTTTAATTGTACAAATGTTTACCCACATTTCTGATACTGTGTGCGTCCGCTGTGTGCTGGCTTTTGCAAACAGTTGTCGTAATAATAATTGTCTTTACGAGCTCTGTGAGTCCTTTGGTCATCTTGCTTGATTTATGAAGAATTAAAGGTGCACTATGTAGTTTTGGGGATGGACTTTTAAGCATAAGACATAAGACAAAGATCCTCATTTGACTGATTGTTATGCCTAAACAAACTATATAAAAAAAAAAAACAGTCTTTGTTTTCATGACAGAATAAACAAACTGACCTGATGAACAGTTTCGTACTGTTTTACTTTGTGGCGGACCCTGCCACCTTTACAGCTTCAAACACTGTTCTAAGGGACCTTAATTTCCTCTGAGAACAACTTGTTTATTCAGTGATGGAAAAAAATCAATATTTCTGAGTTTGCGTAATTACCTCATTAATATTGTAAATGTTAAAATTCTGAGTTTGAATTTATTCTCCAAAACTACACAGCGACCCTTTAAACTAAATTGCCTGCATGTTCATGTTTTGGAGAAAGAAGAAACTGACCAGATATATTTACATAAAAATGTTAGTAAAACAAAGTGGGACTAATTCTCTCATGAAACTAATGAGTTAAATGAATTTAATTGACTTTTTGTAATGAGCAAAATTTTTAATAAATGATTTTCAAAAAATAACACCACTACATGTTTTTTTTTTTTGTTTTTTTTATGATTCACAATGTAGAATTAATATAGTAATTTTAAAAAGAAGCTCATAGTAAAAGACTCCAGTCCTTCTGTAGTGTGTTACTGGACTTCAGCCTGCGGAGGGCACAAAGTCCGGTGCCATCATCTCCGCTGATAAGCAGAAGAAGAGCCTCGCAGTGCGGCAGTCGTCAAGCGCTGTCGGTGCTGCCTGAGTGTTTGGGAGAGCAGTATGAGATGTGTAGCCACAGAGCCAGGAAGCAGGCTAGCTATTATTAGCTAACCTTCTAGCTGCTGCCGCAATCTTCCTGCCAGGGGGGGGGAAACCAGCCACTTTCTGGACAGGTATGTACTTCTATTGTCACTTCTCGAACCGGCCGAGCAACCGATACTCAGACTCTTCGTCAACGGTTCGCTTAATTTGGTATCGCTAGCCAAGCAGTTAGCCGTTGAGCTAATTTAAGCTAAAATGGCTAACAAGGGGGGGAGCGTGTAGCTGGTGAATACTGTTAATTGCAACTATGTGCTGCCACTGTAGTGTTCGTGAGTAGTTTAGTGACATTAAATATTTGGGTAATGACGTAGCGGACTATTATGGGCTAGCTGCTTAACGAGCCTCACCTTAGCGTGCCCAGGTTCACATCGACGTCAATGGCGTGACACTTCCTGAATTCCTGAGTCTCTTCAATGACATTATTGAGGGAGCAGCGGAGCCACGCAGTGCTTTATATGTACGACACCCAAACAACCGGTTGGCCCTCCAGCATTCACTTGTGTTTTGAAGGGGAGCAGTCATACATGTGTGCTTACTCCTCTCGTGATGGATTATTCATTATCATCAGATCATGATTTATCAGTGTGTAATATCGCCTGTGGAGATGGTAGGTCACTGCTGTTAAATCATTTATGTTGGACTTTTATTTTTCTCTCAGCAGCTGATAATTTCACGTTTGTTGTCGCCTCTCCTCAGGTGTCTGGACCGGACAGAACTGTACCTTTGGTCAGCATCTGCGTTGTTTGGTCGTAAATGTGACAGAGGACACCAACACTACCAGCCTCACTATGGGTCAGGACAGAGGGAAGTATGATTTCTACATCGGCCTGGGATTGGCCATCAGCTCCAGCATCTTCATCGGAGGCAGCTTTATCCTCAAGAAGAAGGGGCTTCTGAGGCTGGCGAGGAAGGGGTCGATGAGGGCAGGTACTGAAACTGCTTCTGATTAACTGCTGCAAATCACACAGAACCGCGCAAGGAGCAGATTGACTCACTTTGTCACCTGAGTAAAGGCAGGTGTGGTGTGGTTGTGCAACACTGAGAGTCGCCTAACCAGTGGGGAAAGCGCACTAACACACCCGATTACACTCTCCCTACATTTCAGGCTTGCATAGCTTTGGTCTCCACTGCAGTGTGTTTGTGTGTATGAATCATCAGCTCTTAAGACCTAGTAATCATTAACTCCACACTTACCTTGTCCCTCAGCTCCAAACCAGCGCGACTTCCTGACTCGTAGTCGTGATCATTACACAAGCCAGTTTGCCTACAGCCAAATGTTTATTTAAATGTTTGTCTTTTTTTTCTTCTTCTTCTCAGGCCAGGGCGGCCATGCATATCTCAAAGAATGGCTATGGTGGGCTGGTTTACTATCAAGTAAGTGATGACACCTGGGTCGCAGGTTGAATGATGTTTAGGTGTCGAGATTAGAACTGGGTTAGAGTTGGTTGAAAACGTATTTTTCAGACGCCGCGGTTACATGTAACTGTTGTTTCTTCAGGACCTTTTTTAAATTACCGTATTTAAGTGTGTTGTAAGTCCACAGCCTGCGTTGAAACGTGTCATCAAAATGCTGTTAAACAATAACACGTAGCCTAGATGTCTAAAACACCTGTTCCGCCACCTTTGACCTGCAAATGACCTAACCCGTGCTTTTATGAATGTTATCTTTGTACTTAGGTTTGTGTTTGCTGCAACAATAGTAAGACAGTATTACAACACAGTTGTCTTTTGCAATTGGTATTTAACTTTGATATATCTTCATCTTTTACAGTGGGAGCTGGTGAAGCGGCAAACTTCGCAGCATACGCCTTCGCTCCTGCCACTCTGGTCACCCCTCTGGGAGCCCTCAGCGTGCTTGTCAGGTAAAGACGACTTTACGCCTTCCTCCTGTTTTGTAAATGTATTTGTGGAGTGGAGCCACTGTGGCTGATCTTGCATGTCATTGCAGCGCCGTGCTGTCTTCGTACTTCCTGACTGAGCGGTTAAACCTGCATGGGAAGCTCGGCTGCCTGCTCAGCATCCTGGGCTCCACCACCATGGTAATTCACGCCCCGCAAGAGGAGGAGATCAGCAGCCTTGAGCACATGTCCAAGAAGCTGGTCGACCCAGGTACAGAACAATTGACCGTTAAGAGATCCTGTCCACGGTGACTTGTCAGTTTATGTCTTACGTGAAATACACCTATTCTACATCAGAACAGCGCCTAGTTTGCTTGATTGAGACCAAACGCTACAATAGTTTATTTCTTTAAGCCCACTTTAAGACCTCCGTCCTTCCTTCCTTTCTTTCAGGGTTTTTCTTCTTTGCCACTCTCGTCATCATCGTGGCTCTTATCTTCATATTTGTCGTGGGTCCCCGTCACGGTCAGACCAACATCCTCGTCTACATCACCATCTGCTCAGTAATCGGGGCGCTGTCCGTCTCCTGCGTCAAAGGACTGGGTATTGCCATCAAGGAAGCAATCGCCGGGAAAAACGTTGTGAGAAGCCCACTGGCGTGGATCTTACTTCTGGGCCTGGTGGCCTGTGTGAGCACACAGATCAACTACTTGAACAAGGCTCTGGACATATTCAACACCTCCCTGGTGACTCCCATCTACTACGTGTTCTTCACCACATCTGTGCTCACCTGCTCCGCCATCCTCTTTAAGGAGTGGGGGCACATGGGCGCGGACGATATCATCGGCACGCTCAGCGGCTTCCTCACCATCATTGTGGGGATCTTCCTGCTCCACGCCTTCAAAGACGTCAGCGTCAGCTGGGCTTCTCTCGCCGTGTCCATGAGGAAGGACGAGCGGGCGTTTCCCGCGGCCAACGGGATGGGTTCCCACAGCACCTACGAACTGCTACAGAACGAGTCCACTGAGGACATGGAGGAGAGAGAGATGGGTTTGCCTTTTGATAGCGTCTCTAGAAGAAACGGGGCGATGACGTCCTCATTGGACCATTAAGGAACTTGTTTCCCCCCCCCCAGCCCTCTACTGACTCACCAACCATGGCATTGTTATGGTAAAACAATAAGACAATCAGCTGTTTGGGGGAGTGACTTGGACAGACCAGTGGATTGTATTTAATGTTTTAATTTGCCTTACTTTTCTCAGAATATGGCCTGGTTGTAATCAGTCAGTTAGAACTTAATTTCATTCCTTCTGTAGCGCTGTAAATATGAGTTTTTTTAAGAAATGTTTTTGTTATATGTACATGCATATTCATGCACTGACTTACTTTCTATAAATCAAACAGATAAAAGTTTTAATATATATTCTCTATATGAGCTCCTGCTGACAATGATGACGACAGTTATAAACACTATGATTTAAGTTTGGTTTTTTTTTTTCTTTGTGATACTTGAAAGTAACAACAACTTTTGTTGGAAGTCGTTCCGAACCTTTTTTTTTGTAGCGTTTACATGAAAAGCTCTCGAGATGAACCAACAGATTTGTTACATATTTATTGAATTAAAATGATTAAAACGGTTGAAACACAAGGCACAGTGAATAAATGCTTAACATGAGTATGAGCTTTGTTACTTTCATTTAAAATGTTTAGCATGCATGTTCAACAATATAGAAAATACAAATTTACCTCCACCCCCACTTTAAAATAGGCTGCTCACCCTAAATATTCCACCACTGCAAACCCTTAAATACGCATCTGATAAAACTACTTTCCCTTCCCTGATCTATGACTGTCTGCAAGTATAAAACAAAGAATAGTTCGTCCAAAAAGGGGAAAATATCTATTCATTTCTGATAAGGCACGAGTGAATACAAAAAAATAATTCTCACAAAATGTGGCCCAACTTCCTTACATTTAATGATCCTTTGCTACTAAAGAGCTAAAGTAAATGCGGAATATAAGTGGATAGTCTGGTAATGATGACAGTGTTTGGAACTTCGCGCTGGTCCAGGGTATCTACGGTGGCCGCGGCACCTCAGCTGCTGGCGAGTGACTGGTGTATCGGTGGCTGGAAGCATCGGACGTGTTCCACAGGCATGTTCTCTCCGTCTCCAGACTTCAGGTACTTGTTCAGGATGGCGAAAATCTCGTTGTTGAGGACTTGGAATTTGCGGATTCTGTCGACCATCTTCTTCAGCGGCTAAAGGGAGGTAGAACATATGAATGAGCTTCAATGCGCTATAATGATCCTAGTGTCAAAAATGTCCTTCAGCTGGTGGTGAAAGAATTTCGGGGTAGCTGAAAAGAAATACAGCCTGGAAGTCGTCTACCTCCTCATTTCATGTGTCTTTTGTGAACTCGTGCTGGTGTCCATGTGCACTGCTGACGTGGCAGCACAGCTAATTTAAGTGTATATAATGATTCTAGGCTCACTTTTGGGTTTTTTTGTTGCAGAGAGACGAGAAGATTGACGCTATTCTCATGTTTGTAAGTTTAAAATGAAGTTACAGACAACAGCTGCCGGTTAGCTTAGCATAAAAACTGGAAACTCACTAATTAACGCTTCATATCTAGGTTGTTTTAATATATTTCTTAAAAATGTTCCAGTGTCTGTCTTGCTGATCCTCTCCAACTCACCACACTCTTGATGACCTCATCCTTGCCGTCGTGCTTCTGCACCTTGAGAAGGTGGTAGCTGAAGTCGAGGATGTCAAAGCGTCTGTGTTGTCCCAGCAGGGCGATGATCATGCAGCCGGCCCAGTGGAGGCCGTCCCCGAAGCACTGCCTGTAAAGCAGGAAAGAGGATGCGCGGTTAGAGATTTGGCACTTTAAAATAAACGACAGGACGTGGCACAGACGCGCGTACTGCTGCAACTCACTCCACTGTGAATTCATGGGCTCCCACTGGGATGCAGTACACGAACTGCATGGCGCTCCAGAGGCGGTGGAACTCCACGCACTCGTCCACGTGCATCACGCCGTTGCTGGGCAGCGGCCCCCGCCAGATGGGGTCGTCCAAGAAGCCTCGCACGCGTGTGAGGATGACCTCGAACATGGACAGGCCGCAGCACAGCCTCTCTTTGGTCAGGAGGTCGCCCTCGCGAGCAATGGCAATTTGCTAAAAGAGAAGAGAGGCGGGAGACGCGTTTAAAGGATGCTCGCCCGGTCAGTGTCTTTCGCCCTAATTCTGCAACGAACACAACAGCGATCGGGCTGGTCGTACCTGTGGGGTGCCAAGGCGCTCGATCAGTGGGACCATATGCAGTGCTGTGTATTTGGCTTCCAGCCGCTTCATCTTGGCATCAAGGCGTTCCCCCTCTGGAGAGGAGAAAAAGAAAAGCATCGTATGATAAATTACATTCTGTGATTTTCTTGTCGTCCGCGACTCGACAAAGCTCCGTGTGTGTCCACAACCTGGTGTGGCTCATTCCTCTGTGCCCTAGAGCTCCAGCGTTGTACATAAAACACACAATGAGCTGTTGTTCCTCCATTACAATAAAAACAAAATTTAGTTACATTGGGTCAGTCGAACAAAACCCATGGTGCTGCCGTAAGTACTCACACAAGCAAGGAAATTGTATAAGTCTGCAGGTGGATACAGTAACCAAACAAGGCACTATTTCTTCCTGTTTGCATGTCATGGGCACCGCCTTCCATGTCCCATTATGTGAATTTTTGAGGCTGTTTAACAGAGCATGAACTGAACGGACCGTAAGATAAAATGGTCGACCGTAGATATAATGAATTATAGATTAAAAAGAGAGTGATTTTGAACACAGCCTTGGACTTTAAGCAGCATTTGATGAAAGAAAGGAAAACATAGCCTGCAAGTAATCTTCATCAGATCTGAAAAAAAAAAAAAAAAAACCTCGCTCAAACACCTTTTCATCATCGGAAATAATCAGACATTCACTTTGCTTCATGACTGACCCAACTGAACCTCTCTCTTCACCTTTTATTCCCCCATTTGTTCCACAGCTGTTTTTCTATTTCTATAAAAGAGTGACCGTCTGTTAGATGTTTGCCAGTATGCCTATTTAATTGAATGCCATGTCTCACTTCTCTAGCCGACTGCCTGGGGTTTCACTCGGACTTTAAACGTGGCCATTTAAAACCACTGCCGCGTGAACACTTCTGCCTTTGAGGTTTGACAGACAGCTCGCAGCACGAACTAGTTCCCTCGCACGAGCTGTAAGCCACAGCGACGACTCTCCACATTTAAATCAGCTGCACGTTCTCTCGTGCGTGTACCTTTGACGTGGA
Organism: Spondyliosoma cantharus; assembly: GCA_900302685.1. NCBI lineage: Eukaryota > Metazoa > Chordata > Actinopteri > Spariformes > Sparidae > Spondyliosoma > Spondyliosoma cantharus. The sequence goes on from OMLP01020118.1 coordinate 16,509, forward strand.
CTCTCGGCAGAATGTTCTGAAAAGGTGCAGCGTGCAGCAGATCGCAAACCTCCTCCTGTGACTGACAAAGAGACGGTGCAAGTCAAAACACAAAGGCGCGAAAACACACATACAAATGACGTCCTAAAAATCAGAGAGATTCCAGTTGAGATCAGTACCAGACTCTGCTCGCTCAGCAGACAGAACAGGAGGGCGTTGCCCACTTCCCTCAGGTTCTGGAAACACACCGTCTTGAGCTCGGCGTACTCGACAATGTCCTTCAGCTGGTGGTGAAAGAATTCCAGGATACCTGCAAAGAAATAGTGCCCGTCATCTCCCTCCTTGTTTCATATATCGTATGTGAGCTCATGCTGGTGTCAATTTGCACTGCTGATGTGGCAGCACGGCTAATTTAATTGTGTATGTAATGATAGTAGGCTCACTTCTGGGCTAATTTAATCTCGCACAGGTCTGTGAAATGACACTGTTCTCCTGCAGTTTATACGACTAAAGGGAGAAAGAGACGGAACAAAACAAGAACAAACCTCTGTATTTGTTCGCTTACTTCGCGGAGGTTTGGCACAAGGTTGTTCCCTGAAGCAGCTGTTCCCTCAAGAGTTTATTGAGACTAATCCCGCTTCCATCTGAAAGCTTCAATCAAAGCTCTAAAACAGCTGAACCCGTTTTACTGTGAAGAAAACTAATGTGAAGCAACAATGCTGAAGTCAAAGGCACTGCTAGATGAGGTTCTTTCACTTTCGTCATTCTAGTGCAGGTAACATGTAGGAAAAGATCCCTGAAATCACTTCAGGTTGAAATTAATTTGCCAAATCTCCATGGAAACTCAATAAAATGCGGCGATCTCCTAATGCATGCTTTCATGAGTTTTAATGGGCCGAACGTCTGGCCTATTGATCGCCAGAGTGCCGCGCGGTCAGTTACCTGGGGAACCGTACTCGTGGCGGGGAAGTCTGCAGATCTTGGGCATCACCTCCATCAGGGTCTTCACATACTGCATTATGGTGCCCTGAAGCTGTGCAGGAGAAGCCGAGCGAGAAGCAGCAGTTAAGAGGAAACGGTGAACACAGACACAACTGATCACACACCGATCCGACAGTAACATCGGCGAACAAAGAAAGCCACCTCGCCGTCACCGCAGGAACAGACTTGTGCCTCCCACACGCCATTATTGCTTGAAACGTCTGACTCACCAGGCTTTTGACGACCTTCAGCAGTTCCTCCATCACCACAGCGATGCCCTGGTAGCCCAGAAGTCTGCACATGACCTTGATGTGCGGGGGCCCGACAAAATTCCTGTAGGTGCTAAATATGCTGCTGTACGCCAGGTTCAAGGTCTGCGAGCGGAGAAAGTGAGAATGAATATTGACCGGTAAAAACGGATTTCTTTTGAAAAAAATATATTAAAGCCACTGCTTCCTCATATCCTGTCTACTACTAACACGTAGACGCAAACCTGGCCCATGTGGGCGTCCATGTTTTTGTAGCCGCAGAAGGGCTGAGTCACTTTGTCACAGTGAACACTTGAACACGTCACCATCCAAGGGCGCATCAGTAGTTTGTCGGGGAAAAAAAAATGTTTCTTCATAAGACACCACAGTGCTGGTATTCACAGAGGAGGTACAACAGCCACAATGTTGAGGTTCTTGGTATATATCCTTAGTATTTGCTCCATGTTAGCATAAGGGACATTGGCCCAACTGGAGAGGTCAAATACGTTTTTCCCGAAACTGATTTTTATTAATTATAGGTAGTTCCTAACAACAGCTGTTGAGCTGTCATCGTTGACAGCTGAGGCCTGCTCGTGACCTCGATATTGAACTTGAACGTCTGATCGCCGCTGCACAGACTCAGGCTCCAAATGCTGTCATGAGTGCAAGATGGTGGCACTCGTATCCAGAATCTTATGGCTTCGTTTTTGTACAGTGGGAGGAAGTGGACACACACACACACACACAACGTCCATCTTTATATACAGGTGACATATTTACAGGGACAATGCTAACATGCTAATGGTCATAAGTTATAATGTTTACGGTGTTCACATTGTCGATGGCAAGTGTTAGCATGCTGTATGTAAGCATCGCTGCAAATCTCATTATTTTTGTAGCTATTTGGACACATTAGAGTTTTGACCTGATGGCGGCGCCTCATAAAAAAGTCAGGGGATCAACAAAGTTATCGCGATTCATCCTGATGGGCGACATGAATGTCTGAGCCAAGTGCCATGGAAATCATTTTAATAGCTGATGAGACATCTCACTCGAAACCACAAATGTCCACTTGGGTGGCACACTGGTGATGGAGGAAGTCATTAGGGTTCATCCTCTGGGCACCGTGAATGTCTGAACAAGATTACGAGTAAAGCTATGATGTACACTTTGACCTGCTGGTGGCGCTACATGAAAAGGCAGGCGTCACCAAAGTCATTAAGATTCAACCCCAAGGGGACCAGAAATTTCCGGCAATCCATCCAATACTCGTTGAGACGATTCGGTCTGGACCAAAGTGGAGGAGCAACTAATTCATTTCCATCCTAAAGAGTCAGAACACCGGTGTGGCTGAAACAAACTGTCCCACGTGAAATCATTAACAATGGACGCCACAGTGGCTCAGATGGTGTTGAGTGTACGCCCCATGCGCCGAGGCTGCGTCCTCGCTGCAGCAGCAGCAGCAGCAGCTCAGGGTTTAGGTCTGACCCGTGGCCCTGTGCTGCGCGTCGTCTCTCTCAACCTGTTTCCTGTCATATCTCAAGCTGTCCCATCCAATAGAGCCACGAAAAGGCCACAACAAATGGGTTCATCACCCTAAACTCAATGGCAACCTGCCTGAGCGACTGAGACGCTTTGTATGCAAAAGAAGCTTTTAGCCTGAGGGTGGCGCCGGAACGAAGCTAAAGGAATGTTCAAGATGCAAAGGATACATTTCACTACAACCAACGTTAAAACATCTGCTCAAAGGGATCGCCCGTGTCAGGGGATCACCAGCATCATTAGGAATCATCCTCTGGGGACAAAGAATATCAGCAGTACATTTCGTAACAATCTGGCCAGCAGTTGTTTAGAGACTTTGCTCCGGAACAAGCTGCTGGACAGATGGATCGACCAACTGACAACATTTCAGCTCCCTCGCCACATGACATCACTAGATTTTTCTTAGCTACAATGGCGTGGACAGAAGAAGAATTAAAGATCGACATCACTCTGGTTTTCTGTCGATGGACTCGCAGCCCAAAACCAGGACAGAAAACAGCATCAGAACGGCCACGTTTACAACAATCAAACAAACCAAACACATCCACGGCCCGTTTGGATGTTAGTGCACTCTTTTCTAACATCCGCGGCAACAGATTTCAGCTCCCTCTCTCTCCCCTGTCAGCAGAGAGTTGATGATGCTGCTGCTGCTGCTGCTGCTGCTCTAATCCAGCAGCGCACCCACTCGAGTGGCAGCGGCGGAGAAGACAAGGACACAGCGATCTCGGGTCCACTCTTCAGGCTGAAAGCCCACGCAGCAGCAGCCGGAGTCGGTGACAGCGGAATAAATGCTCAAAATGTCTGAATAGCAGGACCACAGGACCGATTATCGGAACAAACACCTCAGGCACGGCAGACTGGTATGTTCAACACGTGCTCGCAGTGCTTTTCTGGTGAGTCCTTCATTTTATTACGCTTTGAATAGATGAACACTAATGATTTGCTTAACATGGCTCATTAACATTTAGACAAGTATGTAGCTATTGTTTACAGCTGATGAAACACGGTGTATGAAAGGAAAAATAAAGATGTCCAAAGTGAGTTGCAAGCTAAATTCTAAATGATTAAATCCATCTAAAAATGTCATTGTTTTAGTCATTTTTATGGTTTATCCATTTAAAAATCTATAGTTCTGAGTTAAGATAACATAATAATTATACTTTGAATGTGCCTTGTTCTAATGAGCACCACACCCCGTCTGCATTTGCTAAAACTGAACACTTGCCGTCAATTGTTTCACGTCAAATTTTATTTGGTTGAATGTAAATAATTCTTTACTCGAGGTCAGGAGAATTGTGCTTAATTTTGAGCACTTTTAACATCTGAAAGGCTTCCATTACCCTTAAATGACATTTGTCCTGAATCAAGACTGTGCTATTATTTTGTATTCTTGAGCCGAAAAAAGCCAAATTGAAATAAACATTACAAATAATGCTCCAGCTGAAGCCAGCAACTGTGCCGTTAACGTGAGCAGTGGGTTTGCTCGAGGCTGTTAGTTCGTCGCACGTCCTCTAACAGGTGACTCGACAGCGCAGCTCTTCAAAAATCATTCTGCATTATTTGCTCAACATCTGTGCGCGCACTCACCTCCCTCCCACCGCTGCACTCTGTTCCAAGATAATCCCTCGTACAATGCTTATTATCCTCTTATATTGGTCTTCCACGTTTCATGCTTTGTAAGACGTGGGGATGGGTAGGTGGCCATGATGTTTTTCATTAAAATGTTTAACACGATGTACTGAGAGCGGGAAGCATAGAGAGCAGGTCGTTACATGTTTTATATTTTAATTTTTTAAGTCCATAGGTGAGTCAGGAATCTGACATTTTTGCAGTTATAGCAGAGAAAGTGGCGTCAGAAATCAGACATTATAGTTGTTACATTACAGTAATATGAATGTTCTGTTTTGTCTCTTTTCCAGTTTGTTTTTTTTCCACTGTGACGCTGTAATAGCTGAGGAAATCCTTCATTCATATCAACCCAGCTCTGGACACACACACACCGACGGACGAGACAAACAGCTCCTCGCATCATGGTGATCGTGGTCTACAACATCTCCACCACCTCAGCCAAAGTGAGCTGGCCGCCTTCCCCCGAATGCCTGGACACCTTCTACAGCGTCATGTACGACCCGAACTGGAACAGCCTCCTGATGGGCTACAAGCGCAAGAGTTTCATGCACGAGGAACGCATCCCTGTCAGTCAGACCACCACGTTCCTGGCCAACCTCCTCCCCCAGACTGCCTACTTCCTGTGTGTGACGTGTCAGGCGGCCAATCCGGTGCGGGAGCAGTGCCAGGTGTTCAGCACTCTGAGCGATAACAGCGATGGTCACGACAGATCTGGCTGGGAGCTCGCCATGGGCGTCTGGCTGACCTGCTGCATCTTGCTCCTGGTCATCGCCGGCATCCTGTTGTGGGGATGTCTCAACACCGTCTGCGCCATGCCCGGTCGGCCCGCGGACGGATGCCAC
>OMLP01020118.1:25610-42694 GCA_900302685.1 Spondyliosoma cantharus
ATTTATATATATTTAGATAAATATATATTAAACAAACAAATAAATAAATAAATAAATAAATGACACTGTAAAGTAAACTCCCTAAGTATCAAGACAGAAATGTATCTGGGTTCCGTAAAGAGTTTACCGTCAATATCAAATGTCTATATGGTTGAAATGCAGACTTTTGAGGCAGTTTTGGGTGAACATTTGAAGAATTACAGCATTATGGTTTGTGCCAGTTGATGTGCTTAATGGCTTATGTAAAACCTGCCTCGTATCAACATAATCCTGCAGCAAAGATTTAAAACAGGCATGAAAACATTCACGGCTAATCCCAATTTTTTTTTTTTAGGATTTTACCCAGGGTACTTTTTGAAAACACAAGATAAGAAGAACCGATTGCTGCACTGCTGGATGCTCCTGGCAAGTCTTACCACTAATAATCTCGCGTAGCCAGAACTCTAAACTCTAAAGCACTAAATTTGGTTAGAAAAAGGGAAAAGACACAGTGTGGCGTCTAAGTACTTCCGAACTCCCTGAATGACACCTAGAATTATTTTGTTCCATAAAGGGAACAGTCAGTGATGTATCTTCTGGGCACTGGCAGTTTAAACTTGCCGCTTCTCAATATTCAAAGTCACTCCATCCCAAAATTACAGTTTCTCCAGACCTGGGGGAACAGTGCTTGATGAATGATTCATACTGATTAGTACAATCAGAGGTACTACAAGCAGAAGAACAGCTCCCAGAGAGACTAACGGTTCAAATGTCTGTATGTCTTCAAAAATGACTTGGTAGGAATCTGACGGGGAATATCAGCAGAGCAGCAGCAGCTTCACTGCTCCATCTGTTTTCACTGGGTGCCTTCAGGCACAGTATGGAGTGTAGGTCACCTCATTTCAGCAGCACTCAAGAGTCCAAACCACAATTTCTGCACTTACGTGCGTAAGATGATGAGAAATAGACTTTCAGTTCCGGCACACACAGAACAGCACGACAGAAAGGTCAGCGGTGACACAGCCTGTGTAGATCGCTGTGTTGATTAAAACAGAAGTGTTCGGACATCACGAAAAACGTGACTAACCGCTTCCTGTAGCAACTTCTTTTGGACGGTGTGAAAACTGTTTCACCACAATTATCGTTATCACAGGAAACAGAGATAGTTTGTGCTCTCCTTACTCCATCATGGATGCTTCCTTTGTCTCCAGGATGTGGTCGGTGAGGATCCAGGGCATGGACATTTCGATGGGGAACTGGATCCTGCGGCCCATCGTGAGCTCAAGGAAGAACTCCCTGAACCAGAGCTGGGAAAGATCACAACACTGCTGCAAGGTCTCTGCAAAGAGGGAGAGGACAAAGCGGTTTTTTTGTTTTTTTTGTTTGTTTTTTATTAGAGCAGTTTACTGCAGTTACACAACTTCACAACTTTTTTTCTTCTTACCACTGAAGTTCAGCAGATGAGTGTAAAAGAAGGACTCGCGGTGAAATTTCTCAATGTCTATGATGGTGGGGCCTTCCAGACTGCTGCGCAGAGTCTTCTTAGAACCGCTTTTGTCTGCGATCAGAGACTCCAGCATGGTCCTCACCATGTAGAGCTGCATATTAAGGAAAAGTAGCAGAGAAAGAAAACATTGTAGAGTGGAATCATTGCAAGCGCAATCTTATTAGCGTTGGCACCCCGGTGGTTTCTCGAGCTACATCTCCCTCAAACACCCCGGCATCTTTCAAGACGCGAGAATTCTGATCTCATTACACGTGTGAGGCTTGTAGAAAAGCTAATTTCTCTGTGGTGCCTCATACACGTCGCAGAGTGGTACCTCATTAAAAAGAAAGTATACGAAAAAAAATGTCCTCTTCGTTATTTTCTGGGCTTTCCACCACAGCATCAGTCTGGAGGCTGCGGTGCATTTTCCCTCCGGCTATCACACAAAACACGCTCAATGCAGCAGAGCCACATTCATCTCCATCTTTTACGAACCAAAACACGAGAGTTCAAATCTGTTGACCCCGGCGAGATAAACACAGAAGGTGACAGTTTAGCTGAGCTTTGCTGCGCTGTGCTGCACCTGGAAAACAGATTAGTTCTTGGAACTGAGCTCTAAGCTGATAAATCTGTGCGGTTTATGTAACGTAAAAGGATGCTGCTACAAAATAACAGAACATAATTGCACAGATGATTTCCATTCAGCACTGTATGGATTTTCATGAGGCTCGTCAGCAGTCAATCACACATGAAGTGGAGAGAGAACAAGGCAGAACACAGAACCGGCTGGTTTATGAGGCAGTGCAGCCCTGCCTGAGATCGTCTCGCCTCCTATCATCCAGTGATGAGTGATTCATCTTTAACATGACACGTTGCAGACCTGAGCCGAAACCTCGAGCGCTACAGGGGCTGCTTGAGCTTCGCGAGCCTGATTAACTTGCAGCGGCGTGGGTCACAGTGTGTGGAGGTGTGGGAAAAGGATGACAAGAGGGAAACGTTTAAAGCCGGTTGTGGCGAAGAATGGAGGCCAGACCTGTGTAGTGGAGGGCCCCACCGCACGGCGAGGAACCTTGATGTCGAAGCCACCCTTGGGGTCTTTTTCTCCGCGCAGGGCGGGGTCGTTGTGGGGCTCCCGGCCGGCCTCCCAGTCACACACCGTCTTCCGGATGGCCTGGAGGACGCTGCAGTGAGAGGACAATTCAGAAACTGGAATGAGTTTTCGCGCACTGCAACAGGGACATCCACAGGAAAACAGGCTCACCGTCACATCCAAAATAACCACATTTCCAATAGTATATATCAGTGAAATGTCTGAAGCAAGACATATTAACTTTTAAATGAATGGTGAACGTGTTAGCAAACGCTCGCATCGCTAGACGTTGTCTTTCTGTTCACTCGACAAATGTAAGTTCGACATTCACTCTCCTTTAACCTCTGCTTGTCTCTCCAACAGCCCAGGGTAAATAGCTGGCTGCTTCAGCTGTGATAAGCTCCACTGTGTTTGCCAGCTGGTTGCTAACTTTAGCTGTTGTTTGTTTCTAGGAAGCAGGCATACAGTAGGTGGAAGGGTTTTACAGCTCATATCCTCAAAAAACACTTGCTTGCTTCGACCAAAAACGGTGCAAAACAAATGCGACACATGGAGCTACGGACGATATAACTCTGTTAACGCAACGACATTAGTTGTTTTTGCACCTGCGATACAATTACATGAGTAATTTCCAGTGACGCATACCTCTGGATGACATTCTTCTTCTTCTTGATCGCCTGTCGCAGGGGGTCCCGCAGGGTGACTTGAGCAAAGTCCTGCAGAGCCGAGTAGATGGTGTGGCGGATGGCGTGATTGAACACGCTCTCCATGCGTCCCATCAGCACCTGCAGTCCCTTTATCATCGCCATCACCTGAGGGAAGCACAGCAATCAACTCAGTGACAAGATTGCTAGTAGACTGAACAACACAACAAAGTGTTGGACGAAGACGTAACTGACCTCCACAAGGGCAAATTTCTCCTCGCTGGTGTAGTTGTACCTGGTGGCTCTCTCGTACTCCTCGGCGTTGTCAGGACACTCCTTGTTGGAGTATTTGTCGGTCGGATGAACCAGTTTCCAGGAGTACTGTGAGGAAAAGGTTTTAAAAGGTAATACATAAAGTGACATACCAATCAGGGACTAGTGTGCGATTGATTAAAGGTCACGTCAATACAAAGTCATCGACACGATCTCAACTACATCTTCGAACGGCATGTGCCTCCTCACCACTTCCATGACGTGAGCGCTCCACTGGGAGAGCAGCTGCATGCCCTGCAGGGCCAAGTCGAACAGCTTCCTGTACTCTGCATCAGTCTTTTGGGCCTCCTGACGCCCCGATCCGGTCACCACCTGCATGGACGTACATGAACACACTTTTAGACACAGGCTGTTGCTGACCCAAACAGGATTCAGTCAACTTTCAAACATGCATGTAGTAAAAAAAAAAAATCCACTCGCACAGATGGCGTCTCAGCTCGGTGTCCCATTTTCTAGCAGTCAGTGGATTCAAACGTTCTTTATCTTCAAAATCCCAATGGCTAAGAAACCTTGTCCTGTGGCCCTGACATCCACTGTCGTAAAAAAAATCTTTGAAAAATACATATTGTCTGCGCTCAAGGCAGAGGTCAGCTCCGCACTTGACCCCTACCAGTTTGCTCATAGGCGAGGGCACCGATGACGCCATTAACAGCATCACCCGTGTCGTTGTCAAGCACTTAGAAGACCCTGGGAACGAGGACGAAACCGCCAACCTCGGACTGCTGCACAAGGAGACAAGCCGATCCGCTTATTTCCCTAAAATAGGAACATTTACACGGCGGCGTGACGATAAATCTCGCTTTGAACGTTGTCAAAACTAAAGGGGACGGTTCTGGACCCTGGATCAGTTGGGAGCCTCATACAAGAGCCTCTGCGTTCATTTGGACGACAGTTTAAGCTGGAAGGTTCATCGTGGATGATATGACCATGAAGGTGATGGTGAGGAATGAACACCAGCCCCTTCAGTCCATATATGACCAGGGTCAGGGTCGGTTCTCAGGGAAGCTCAGAGGATATTGGCCAACGTATCGTGCTTTGTCGCATCCTATCGTATCGTAAAACGCCGACTTACTCCGCAGAGGTTAGCGGGGATAATTGGTTAGTGACTTAATGAAATGTCAGGATGAGAAAAAAAAGGATGCGATCATTAAAAATCTCTTCCTCATTCAAGGCGTTTCCGCATCAACAATTCTGATCCAGAAGTCAGTCAGCCAAACTTGCATCTGAGTCACTCAGGGTTGTGTCTCCTGAAAAACCCACTGGGGCAAGACATCTGCTGATAAGCTTGTTACATCACCACTGGGAGCTCACATGTCCCCTCGCATACCAAAGAGCTCTTAAGGCCGGCTTGTAAAGACGATTGTGAAAACAGCCAGGTGGTGGATTCTTTTTCCAATAGCCTCCTATCTGAGGTAATGTTATGCACAGAATGCTCTCATCCACTCTTCAAAGACAACCTAACACCTCGCTGATGAAACAACTTCCACCTATGCCATACCTGGGTGTCTCACCTTAAGCCCTATGGAATTCCACACTAACCTCACTGTTGCTATAACGAGCGAGCTCCGAGATGAAGCGCATGTGATCCTCGCGGATCTGAATCATCTGCTCGCAGATGTTGTACTGAGGGCTGCTGGATATAGATGTGCAAGTCCACCTACGGGGGAGAGACAGAGGGGAGAAGCAGAGTGAGGAACACAGAGATATATATTCATAATCAAAAAAAGATATGTAAATAATGAGAGGAAGAAATCCAGACAGGGGACTAACGGAGCAGAAGAAGAGTGAGCAGAATAAGGTAGGATAGGATAAGGCGAGACACGGAGCCATGAGGGTGACATGTGTCTGATATCAAAGTGGCTACACAGACAGAACTTGTTATTAAGATAAACTGATTGTTAGTTTTAGACTCTTAAGGGGGGATTTGTTGATAATATTGAGACGGATTCCTCTTTAGCCTGATTTCATTAGGTGTAAAGTGGTTTTAAATAAAAGAAAGGCATAAGATAATTATACTTTTATTTCTGTTAAGTATTCAACAGTCACACTGGAGGAGAGCTGCCTTGAAAAATAAGCGGGAAAACATCAACGGCATCTCAAGATCAACATTTTTAGTGACGAGGACGTGATGATCGGGGGCAGGAACAAGCTTTCACCGAGGTACAACCGTCAAAAATATCTCACAGGTTAACATTTTGTTTTTGTAAACATTAGAGCGAAACAGGCTCATATAAAAAGACACAAAGCGCAAGTTCGAGATAAATGAACACGCTCCAATGAAAAGGTTAATGTGCTGATGTTAAGCAAGCGTACTATTAAACGTGTTCTCTAGATTAGCGTGATGTTAAATGATGATAAACCTAACATCACGATGAGATAAGACGACCGCACGAGAAGATTATCCTGACGTAATCATGACTTATTATTAGTAAATCAGTATATGAATCAATATAGTTAATACTTAGAAGAATTATTAATAGGCTAATGACAACACTGAACACCATCTTCATCCCATGTTATCTTTCAGTGGCACGTCCTGATGCATTCAGAGTGTGATTTCCTCCCACCTGGATTTGTTCTCTTCAAAGTGGGCGCTGGTCTTGATGTAACGAGACAACTCGATCTGCATGTCGCCGAACAGAGGGACCACCTGGAGTTGCTGTGAGCGGCAACGGCGCAGATTTGCATTATTATCATATCAAAAAGGGTTTGAGCTCAGAATAAAATGGCTTCCTCATTGAAAAGGTAAAATAAATTAAAAAGGTGGTTGGTTCAAACAACTCATTAAAAAAAAAAAAAAAATGTAATTGGATTATAGCGGACAAAGAGCCAACGGACAGATTCAGAGGGTCCAAATGAAAAAGCTGAAAAATACAAGCGACCATTCTCGATCCCAACATGTAAAGAGCATGTCGAGAATATTTTAAGTCATTTTCTCTTGGGTAACGTGAAAAAAAAATGTGATATTAAAAGAGCACTCTGCTACAAATCAAACATTTAGCAAAGCGTGCAATTACTTCTAAATTAATCATTTAGTCCACCAGGTGATCAACAGAAACATACCTTGAAAAACTTGTCAATCTTGGTCAGGTTGATTCTCTTCTTGGCGTCCAGTTTGTAGATGTTGCTGCTGTTTCCGTCCATGAGGTACAAGCCAAACCCCATTACCTATGAAGTGGTTACATACAGGATGTCATTTACCGCCAACAATGCTCTAGTAAATTGTTTTCCAAATGACGGGATCACGGTGTCAGTCGTTTCCCCAGTCGACAGCTGCAGGTGCAGGGCTCTGCTTACTTTGAGCAGCATGTGTTTCTCACTGGGGGTCAGGTACATCTTGTTCTCGTAGTAATCCACACAAAGGTTGACGATGTCCGCCAGCAGTTCTTCGTATCCATTGATCACCTCCAGCTGCTGCTGCAAAGACTGACAGACAGTACGGAGCACATGATTGAATATTAAATTACTGTGCGGTTACTCGGGCGGTTAATTTACTTGTGATGTGTTTTCTTGGCCTTGACTCACCTCAGAATTGTTATTTACATTCTGATCATAACAATGCAAGAAAACTGAGGAAGATCATTCTGTGGCTTTTGCATTATTCCTGACAAAATTGCCAACAGTGGGCCTACGGTGATATTAGCATAAAAAACATTCATGGACATTTTTTTGGAAGGCTGCGTATTTTTGAATCTGCTCCAGACCAGCCTGAGAACCTTTCGATAAGCTCAACAAAACCTTTTTAAGTCAAAATGACAGCCTTTTTAAGTCAAAATGATCGACTGGTAATAACGTCGAAGTAACAGGATGATGCACTTCTGACCGACCTGTGTGATTTTGTTGTGGTTTGCCAGGAACATGGACAAATTCTGAGACTCCTGGATGGATGATGGCTCAGACATTTTTCTGAGGAACTGAGCAGCTCTGGGCAAAGGCAAGAAACAGATTTTAATTAGAAAATTAACACCAAGCAAAACTAAGCAGAACTGTGAAGCAAAACATCCCCATGGGGGGGGTTGAAGAGGCACCGAGCGAAAGACACGAGGCATCATGACTCAAACAAATCTAAACACGCAGATGTGATACGCATATTTTTAGATCCAGTGCGACTCTGTCCGTTGCAAATAACAGCTTGAAATCATAGAAAGAAGGGGCTCCTTGTAAGTGCAGAATTAGCCTAAGGATTATCATGTTTTTAGGATTTCTTCATTATCAGAGTAATCCAGTGACAGTTGTCTGTACATCCATGGGACACTACGAACAGGAAGTGCTGAAAGCTAATTCGGCATACTTTATGGTGCCGATTTGCCAAAAAAAAACAAGGCAACATTACACTTCATGCTGACATCCCTTAAATTACAGGAATTATAGTAGTAAGTCCAAAACTTAGATGAAGATAGGACAGATATTTCAAACTCTCTGTGTTTAAACCAGAACTAAATACAAAAGTTACAAAACAAAAGTCAAAGGTCACACTTTTGACACCTCTGGTCTAAACACGTGCTGTTCAAGAACACACAGAATCATGGACGCTGCGTGATGCTGCCATCTAGTGTCTGTTATCACATTCAACTGTGTGAATACAAGCAGTCGGCTGTAACTTAAAACAAAGTTCCTTGATTACCTTTTGTAGGCGGAGTGGTCGTTCTTGACGCTGCACTTCATGTTCTTGAGCTCGTCCAGCACGGCGAACATGTTGATGAACTTCCCGAGGGTGAGCAGGTAAGCCTCGGAGACGAAGTCCTTCCTGCGCTCGGTGTGACACAGGCGACGGACTTCTCCGCAGAAGCGGTCGATCGCTGTGCGCTGGAAGACAGAAAGAGGCGAGAGAAGATCAGGGGTTTGTGATTTTTCTTGACCAGCCTTGCATGTGGCGAACAGTCAGAGCTGAACGGAGAATGCAAATTACCTGGAAGTACATGAAATTCATCAGCTTGGTGACTTCGGGCTCCAGGACCTCCACCGTCTTCTCATAGATCTCCACTCTGTTGGGTTGTTCGTTGCATTTCACCTAGAAGAGAAAGAGTGTTGAAGATAAGAAAAACCTCTGGAGCTTTTCGGATATTATTATATAACATAAGGGTTGCACCTAACAATTCATGTCGCTATTGATTATTATGGAGATTATTTTCTGGATTAACGGTTTCATCTTTAATATGACAGAAAGTTGTTATAAAAGTGCAGATTTACAATTTCCCGGAGATCAACAGTCCAACACCCAAAGATACTGAATTTGCAGTGAAATATGAAAAAGAGGCCGTTCACATCTGGCATAAACACACATGTTGAGTGATCCAATCACAAGTTGACAAGTTGACAGCTTTTACGTCTCAACACGCGTCTCGACTGCCCTCTTGTGATCGGACCTCTCTATATGCGAAATACATCTAACGTTCCTTCGCCGGAAAACAAACCGATTCAATGTTTTGGTTTTTTTTACCAAAAGAATGAAACATCTTAATGTACAACATTAGCAATATTTATGAATTTGTTGTAGACAGCATTTCAGATGGTTTATGAAGTTCCTCCTAACGCAACAAGTCTCAAAATAGAGCACTTTTTTTAGGGAGTCTGTGGACTTTCTCCTCAGACAACAAAGAAGTCTTATTTTTATTAGTTACTGTTAACTATATTTGTAGATTTAGACATGTTTACCATCAATGTGTTGCATTCTTTCTTGAAATCAGTTGAAGCAGTGTGTTAAAACAGCTGCTAGGATGTTCGATGCACTTTAAAAAAGGGGAAGCAGACCTTTAGACATGACAGGCTGGTGCAGCGATGTCGTAACAACAAATAACGCTTTTGACAAGAAAAGGGAACGTCTTGCTTTGTATTTACTGCCAAGTTACTAAGTTGTTAAGTTCACGCAACTCTTAAAATAACACATGATAGCACATGACTGTACACACTGCTTAAAGAATGTCAGGACGGGTAATGATGCCAAACTGGAAAACCCTCAAAGATTGTCTTCAGATCCTCAAATCTTAAAAGCTGGAGTGACAAAAAACGTTGTCATATTTGACGTGAAAAAGTCTAAGATGATTTTCAAAAAGTTATGATACGGACACACAATGTTACACACACAATAACCCCCGTTACCTGTGGTATTGCACGTGAGCAGCTCCTCCAGGTGTAGAGCATGATGGCGTACCCCTGCCCCTCCTCCAGCATCTCATTCTGATTCAACAAACACAACCAATCAGTCACATTGATAAATACACCTCAGGTCATCTTCATTAAAAAAAAAAAAAAACCATCTACACTCGTGTTATACAAGCTAAATCAAGACACACAACAACACACATACGATACAGAAGGACTACGACATACACGCACCACTGCCTCTTTTCTAAGTCTTTTATTCCCAGTGGGTGGAGGGGAGGTGCACATGCCCTTCCTCCACACAAAGTGCTGTTTGATTCAGACCCTAGGCAATTATCCCTCACTAATTAGACACAAAGCCCTACTATTCCTGTTAGGAGATGGTCCAAAGCATCCGTTTGTCCCCGGGCCATTTGCTCCTGGGCCTGGATCCTAGGAGCTGCCTGCTAGACAATACCAAACGCTCTGGTGAGACAGACGAGTCCCTTACCAGATCCGGTTCACAGCAAGCCTTTGACCCAATTCTGCGGAATTCATTTTTTCCCCTACCAAGTGATTAGCGAGGTGAAAGAGGACTGACACTAAAAAAAAAAAAAACAAGAATCGCTAAGAAGTGTTTTCCCTTGAAATGTGAGCCTCAAACTGTACCATGCTGGAGTGGACGGTGGCCTGCTCGATGTATCTGGCGATGCCGGTGACGAAGGCATTTCGGTCCTCAAAGTTGGTGTTGAAGTTCGGCTGTGGGAAGATGAAAAAATGATCATTACAACACGGATGACACTAGTACAGGTGTCAGATATGTGACAGGCAGATACATCACGATTAACATGCCAATATGTACAACTGACTCGTCTTAACCCAAAACAATCTGCATCCATCATGCCCATATTTTAAATATTAATAAAGTGTCAACTAGGGTTACAATAGAAATTTGACATAAACTTGAAAAATACATATTCTTTAATAACAGTACTGACTGACTGACTGCCTTCATTTGCATGAAACTCTGTTTTACATCCTCCCACCAACACGTTCTTTTCCTGTTAGAAAATTTTTTTTTGTAGCACTCAAAACAAGATTTTATCTCAAGATGTTCTCAGAAGAGAAACTCAGTACCGCTTACCATCGTTTTGATGCACGTGACTCTTTTTGTTTGTGGCTTTATGTGTCGTTTTTCACCGCAGATCAACTCGAACAGTGCACTTCTGTTGAATGTATTTTATTTAGGGCCTGTCTTTTCTATGCAGATGTTCACGTATGTTCTGATCTTTACAGGATCTTATGGCCTTCACGGGGGATTTTGATATCAGAAAGCTATTCATGGTCGAAGGTTACCCAGAGACTGTTCACCCCCAGCCCCAACGATCCTGTTACTTTCTCCTGTGCCATAATTGAGCGTTTATGGGGTTTTGGATGGGGGGGGGAGAAGAAGGAAGTTTTACTTTAATTCATCCTCTGTTGTCATGATGCTCAATTTCTTCGGAAGAGGAACAACAGTTTGCCCCCACAACAGAAATAGTCCAATAAAAAACTTGGTCACGCAAATAAAATGTAGGTTCCCTAGTGACCTTCAAAATGATTACGTAATGTTAACAATCGAAGTTAGTATGAAAGGCCGTGTGTCTGACTGGAAACGGCATAAAGTGTCACTTATGAGACAGCAGAGAGGATTAATTATTGGACAACAGCAGAACTCGGACTTCCGCACCGACCTGATACATGACGGAGGAGGGGAGGGGCTCGATGCATGGCTGCTGGTCTGGGAGTGGCAGCTCCTCCAGCAGGTCCACGTTGGAGAGAGCATCCTCTAAAGTCACTGTGGACGCCATGTTGCTGTGAAGGACAACAAAAAAACAAAAAAAAAACAAGAAGCATGTTTACAACTTGTGTCTGGAAAAAAGCAGGACCACACAGCTCTTATCAAACACAATACAGCACGGTCGCCTTAACGCACAGGCGATAATAGACGACGCACACGCTTGCGGCACTGTGGCTTCATTTTGGTTTGACAACACAAGCCACAGTAAAGGCTGTAAGTGAGAAACTGCTGTGGAGGAGGGGGAGGAAAAAAATGCTGGATTCACTGGACTGTGTGGAGGCAGCAGCAGCAGCATCGCAGAGGATGTGCCGAGAAAACTAAACCGAACTCAGCTTCGGTCTAAAACTCCAAAAACTCTCAAACAAATTAGTAGCTGATGCAGCTGCGGGCGGAGGACCTTTGGCTCTCAGTCGCCATCAATGAAGCTCCACAGAGCGCTCTAGGTTTCCCTTTGTGCCAACAGGCTTCCTGCCCAAATAACCTCAGTATAAAGGTGAGAGCTGAATCATGTCCTCTGCACTGCTGAAAACAAAACTGACACAACCTATCTGACATTGGCTGTGTATATCTTGTCATAGTCTTCTACCGTCTGGCCATAGTTTTTCAGCATTATCGCAAATAATGTTCAGTGTTAAATCTGCTTCTCCCACACTTTGGAATTACTTTCAGGAAGAAGAAAAAAAAAAAGCGAAAAACACAAAACCTTTCTTTCCAATAAAGCAAATAGTGTTGCCATCATATTCTACCATTCTTCGACATCACCAGCAACATGATACATGAAAGTAAAATCAAATGCAAATGGATTGGTGCTGTATTAGTGGGTGGTGTGGTATGCTTTTGCATTCTCACGCTGCTGCTGCTGCTGACTACTGACTTTTAGACGTCACCGACACTGAACAATCAAAAAACCTATTGCAATCAGAATTAACAATCCACAGCGACTGACCGCGAACACAAAAGCCTGGCAGGCACAGCGAGCACAGACCCAGGGGTCAGAGGAGGTCACTGACCTCCTGATCTGTAGATGGAAGTACAGCACAGAGCACAAAGAGGGGAGGCTCCATATAATGAGCAGACTGCTGCGGGATACTGACATTTTAACGGCGAATACAACACACACTGACACTCGTGTCTTTTGGAAAATGTTCAACAACTGGACAGCTGGCAGCGGTGTCTTCCCATGAAATCCCTTCTTTAAGTTTGGAAAGTGTTATGGCAGTCCCACCCTGCTGACTCATGGGATATGCGGCTGTTGAACGCTAACAATCACCATTTTGTTTTAGTTCAAATGGAAAGATGTTCAAATGTTTTTATCCGGCGGAGTCGAGCAGCAGCGCAGCAGAGCAAGCTACTCATTTTCATTAGCACAGACAGAAGCAGAGGTTTCCTGTTTCATCTTCTCAGGAAGGCTAATAAAACAACACAAAGACTTAGAGCTGCTGATAGATCAAATATAAGATAAAACCTGTGACTTCACATCCTGACTTCCCTTTTTCATCAAAATGTTTTTATTCTTAATTATGCAAAGCCTACAGAGGGTCACGTTGGCTAATACAAGCCCAGGCAGGCACTCAGCAAAGATTTCTACAAAGTATGTGCACAGTGACCACCGTCAGCAGTATCAGATTACAAACAGCAGCTGCTCTTCGATTACAGAATTGAGCCACAGACCAAAATGTTTTACTTAACTGCAGGTTTATAATTCTTAAAAATGTATTTGTAAAATACAACTACTCAAAAGCACTGTAAGGTTTACGTGGGGTTCACTGAGCACCTTGTGAATGCACTGATTAATATTTCAACTGAAAGAGTAGTTGTTTTGTACTTCATGCTCTGAAAAGCAGCATCGCACTCAATATTATTTTGTGAACAGATCACAAAACATTTACACCTCCACATGGGGTGTGGAGGTGTAACCTGCGAATATAGAACACATTCCACGTTCCACAAATACAAAAAAAAAACAGAAAAGTGGTGTAAACATGAACACTCCCCTGGTCCCTGAGCTCCCAGTCTGATTTGTTAGCCACATGGCTAACTGAGCTTCCTAGCAACAGCTAGCAGTAGCAGTAGTTAGCGGTTGATCTGGCGATATGCTTCCCCCTGTTTGTTTTGAGTTTGAATTTGACAGTAGGCCAATTCTAACGTATTGCACCTTTAAAATAAAAACAATGAATGTGACACAGCGTGTGTGTGTGTGTGTGTGTGTGTGTGTCCTGTGTGAAGTATTTAGTACATACATTCATATACATTCCAGAGTATGAAAGGCATGAGGATGCTTGGGGCCATTTTGAGACAAATCTATCTCAGCCTATCACAGCCCTCAGAAATTGATTTGTCACCTCATTAATGTGTAAACAATGCAAGTCAGTTCCTGAATTTGGACTAAAACACACCGTCTATTGTTTTTGTCTCTGTGCTCTCGCACAATGAACTTGAAAGTGCTGAACTTGAAACTTGAAACTTTCAGGTTGAAGAGCATTCAGGGATGTTTACATCTGTAATGGGTGCAAAGTACCAGAATTTAAGTATAAACAGTATTTGACATATGGTGCATTTCAAACGCTGTTCGCCCAATGTAGAGCCTCAAATCAGAGCTGACTGTCAGCACTTGAAGCTCGTATCGTATTCATTATTCTGTTTCAGATCATATGTGTGGGAGTACGGAGGCAATGAACCCCAAAATTTTGTTTCGGTCCACCTACTGACAGACTGTGCTGCGTAACAACAAAAGTAATTAATCTGTATCGAGAGTAAAAATAGGTGTGGTTAGTTGCGAAACACAGTTTTTCAAAATAGAGGAGGAAGTCAGATGGGAAGTGCTATGTAAAGCAGTTTTCAGATCTGGTCTCATTAATGATTCATCCAAACGTCTTTTTTTAGTTTGTCAAGCTGAACTGCAAACAAGTCACGAAAGCAGCATGTCAGGCTGCAGCTCACTCATCTTCATCACCAAACAGGGAAGTGTGAATCCCAGACAATGAGAGCATGTGATGTAGGGTCAACTTCAAGAGAGGGAACAACTGACACTGAACATTTAGGCTGCCTCCAAGGATCTGAAAGTGACAAATGAAAAAGGATGCAAATATAGTTCTGCATTTCACAGAAATACTTTTCTGTCCTTAGTTCAGTGGTTCACGTTGTTCATGTGGAAGTATATTTTTAAAAACACATGAAGTTGCTTTGCGTTTTAACTACAACTATTGCCGAGCCTCTTGGTCGACTCAAACTCTGAGGAGAGAACATGTGCACTATCAAAAAAAAAGGAACCTCAGTGGCTTTTGCTTTCGTGTCCAGTTCCTGTTAAGACTGCAGCATCTTGAGCTGTCTCCTCTGCTAAGAGGCAGGCGAGGGACAAATTAGAAAAGGCATGCCTCTCACAGTGTTAATTTAGCCTGTCAGGTCGTTGGACATTACGTTGTACACCATGTGTTTGTCGGGCTCCATCCGTAATGACATGGTAAGGAGCTTAAACCAGCCTCAAGTAGGTAACCCTGGCACTACCATGCAAGCAGAACAACAATAATTCAGGCGCTTAGCACTTTTTTGAAATCACACAAGATACTTCGTGGGATGTGATGACATAAAAACATCAACCAAGAAACATGAAGTGTCAAGAACTAAACAAA
Source organism: Spondyliosoma cantharus (assembly GCA_900302685.1). Classification (NCBI taxonomy): domain Eukaryota; kingdom Metazoa; phylum Chordata; class Actinopteri; order Spariformes; family Sparidae; genus Spondyliosoma; species Spondyliosoma cantharus. The sequence goes on from OMLP01020118.1 coordinate 40,693, forward strand.
ACAAACTAAATTAAGTGGAAAAAAAACAGGAGAGAGACTAGAATAGTTAGGTAAAAGTAATGAACAAACGTTTAAATAGTTAGCTTAAAGTAATGTATATATAGCTAAAAACCAGTGGATTAATGATTAAAACCAAATGCACGAATGGATACCTCTGCGAGTGAAGAAAGAGTGACGTTTTTGAGGACTAACCTTTCAAGCTAGTTACTGTTTGCAGACAGCCGCAGGAACGTTAATCTGTGGTACAGTTTGAGTTCTGATGTCAAAATGCAACAGTCTCACACTAAATGAAGCCAAGAGGACACATTTGACACTGTAACAAACTCTCTCACAAACTCAACCAGCGGATCACACTTATAAAATATCCCTCTGAGAGTGAGAAGCAGATGCAACAGCGACAATCTACGCCCTGCAGAACGTGTAGACATTTCCTCAGGGGGCAAACAGAAAAAAAAACGGTTGCAGTGAAGCCACTTTCACGTGGTTGCATCAAAACAGTGCCACTCTGAAGGAAGTTCTCTAGGTTGAGGTGTGAAAACAAAGTCTCAACACGTACATGGCAAGGTACCATGACGTCATTTATCAGTGCATAATGAATCTCAGAATTTTCCAGAAGGCAGTGAAAAAAAAAAAGGACTTAAATTTGACAGTACATCCACATAAGTAGAGTATAATCTTGAAAGGCAAAAGGTCTATTAAAGACAATTTAAGAGACCTTAAAAATGACTGATCCTCATATCTACGTAGCCAGTATTTGATTTACCTGCTCGTTCTTTTCTCCACTGACTCTCACGCCAAATATCCAACGTATGCTGCGAGACTTATTTCAGTATAACAAGTATGAAGGCACTTAAAAGGTCTCCAAACGTGCCAAAAAGATAGAACAATGGGAAACAGAAACCCATTATTCGGTTTCAGTGGCTTCAGCTCTGCACTATAAACAACGTGCTGCATATAACCTGAACTTCGTTTAAGAAGGCATTCAACCACAGGAAGAAAGAACCTACACCACGTTCACCAGAAAACTACAAATGTGGTTTCATCTACAATATCTCCGTGCCTCATCACCCTCTCTGCTTCCTTCTTTCCTTCAAGTCTTCCGAGCTAAAAGCAGATAAGAGACTGTTGTAAACAGAGCAGCAAAGTGAAACAGTCTCCATCTCATTACGCAGTAGGACCTCGAGTTTCCAGGCTTCATGGACACTGAACACAACTGCTGACGTCTTTTTTTTCGTCTACAGTGACAACTCAGGCTAATGTTGTGCAAAAAAATTTGGGATTTTTTTTTAAATGTATGACTGAACTGGTATTTACAGTGAGTGGCTGGGCAAGTGAATGCAACATTGGGAGGGTGTGGAATACAGTGCGGTTCCTGAACACAACATCTGTGCTGCTACAGGACTTCCCAAATGGAATGAACAGCAAAGGAAAATAAAAGAGGTAAAATGAATAAGAAAAAGCAAAGCATTGAGTTTGACATTGAACTCTCGCTTAGCTCAGATAATAATGTTTAATCTGGGCCTTTATAAAAAACCGTTTATTTAGATACTACTGCGGCTATCACACCTCACGGACACATAACTCAACTCCAACTCAATAAAAGTGGCAAATTCTTCTGAAATAAAGTTTTAAAAACTTGTGATAATAGTGACGTGATGTGTAAAAAAAGCTCCTGTGAGTTCTGCCTCCGACATGTAAGTGCGGTCATGGCTGAATCCCTGCTCCGTGCCGGGGCCTGAGATTAGTCACAGCTCGGGCCTGCGAGCCAGGAAAATGGCTTTACATTGCAACAAGCCGCTCACCTCCACCAGCTAATCACTCACACGTCCGTTTGTACTGAGAGTTTTTTATTAACCAACAACTTTACGATGTGAAGCTTCGTGGCGACACCCAAAAGCAAAGCCGCTCAACTTTTTTTTTCTCCTTCTTCTTCTCCACCGTGGCTGAACATACACTGAAACCAACTTCGCGATCAATCGTTTTTTTTTTTTTTTTTCCCCCC